>VZZY01002826.1:6161-39937 GCA_013400335.1 Eurystomus gularis
CCAAGCCTGTAGCGTTGCTGAGGGCTGTTGTGACCAAAGTGCATGACCCGGCACTTGGCTTTGTTAAACCTCATACAATTGACCTCAGCCCATGGCTCCAGCCTGTCCAGATCCTGCTGCAGAGCCTCCCTTCTCCCAAGTAACAAGCAATAGGACAAGAGGAAATGGCCTCAGGTTGTGCCAGTGAAGGTTTAGACTGGGTATTTTTAAAAACTTTCTTCACTGAAAGGGTTGTCAAGCATTGGAACAGGCTGCCCATCCCTGGAGGTATTTAACAGACCTGTAGACATGGCACTTAGGGACATGGTTTAGCGGTGTACTTAGTAGTGTTAGATTAATGGTTGCACTCAATGATCTTAAAAGGTCTTTTCCAACCTAAATGATTCTATGATTCTACAATGACAAAAAAACATGTTGTGGAAGCTAGAGCAGCAAAATGCAGCTCAAGTCTTTTATTCCAAGGCCTTAGGAAAGAGGTTGTTCTTCACTTCCTCCAGAGATCTGTGCTAGAAGTATCAAAGAAGGCTAAAGCATCTCTCTTCCTTTTAACACAGAATGAAGGTAGACACACAAAGGCAACACAATCATACTTTTAAGAAAGAAAAATCCCCAACAGTCCTCTATGTAATTTTATTAGTATCTACACATCTAGAAATACAATGAAGCAGTAAAGTGGTAAGAAGCCTGCTGTCTCATGATCATGTCCAACTATGAACTGCACAGGAGACTAAGAAGTAATCAATGCAATCATGTGAAGTTCAAAATCCTTCAAAGAGAATATTCTGCAAAATAACTTCTAACAATTACATTTTTTAGAACATTGCCCAAAATGAAAATTTTCAGACAAGCAGTCAAAAAACAAGGTCCAACTATATCCTGTAATAACCATCTTCTACTGCTAACCCTCACATAACACACACACTATTTATAAGGAACATTTTAATGTTCTAAGCTTAAGATAACATTCTTATTTCTTTCCATAGGAATTTCACTTAAGCATTTCAACCACCTGAAATTAAAACCACCCCAAATTTAAGAACAGCATCCTGAAGATTAAATAAACAGCTCTAAACAGAAGCAAACCCATTTCTGCCAAACAATAAAATAAAAGCCTTAAACCTAAATACCACACTTAACTGAAACAGAGTCATCTCTTCCTCAACTCATTCAGATTACTCATTCAGCTTGCTAAGCTACCGAAAACCCATTCTAGTTCTTCAGGACTCATCAGTAGAAGACAGCCCAGTAGCAACCCTGATTCAACCAGCACAATTCTATCTATGCTGGGAATTGCTCTGTTAAAATTCGTAAGATGACTCCTACTCGTCTGTACCTCAGAACACAGCACATTGAAATGCTTCCTAATGGCAGTACTCTTCTTCAAAGTCCTAAGACTAAAACATCAACCACTACAGAGAAATTCTCTGCAGAGCTGGAATTGTAAGTACAAAGGAACACAAGTACATTGTTGAATTTGGGAGTTGTTCTCACAACCAAACAACTTTACACAAGAACAATCAAAAAGCGTTCAAATTGTGGTTTTAGGCTGTACCTTAATAAATGAGCACCTCAATAAACATTTGGGCAGGAGGCAAGTTTTTTTTAAATTTTAGCCTAAAAACACTCTTGTGACTAATTAATACTGTCCTATAAATTACTTAGAATATTTTTGTATTAGTGCTTTTGACAATGCAGTCACTATCTACAAAGAAAATATTATTAAAACTGTTCCAATATAGTACCTAAAAAGTGATCAACACTTGAGTATAACAGTAAGAATTATTTTAGTGCAGTGTTTATTGTGCTTTGGTAACTGTCATGTGAATAATTGCATGTTTTCCCCAAATCATTTATTAATTGCATTATCTACTTCTACTTGCAGCAATTTTGCTTAGAGAACAGCAATTCAAGGAGGCAAATGATAAAAGTACATCTCCACTTGTGCAAGTCACAGGCTGGAACGCTGCCAATATATATGACCCTTCTACAAAATAGATAAAAAAATCACTAAGGAATACACAGACGATGTCGTAGTCCATGAGCTCATTAAACAGCATTCAACCAGAACACAGAGATCACAGTCTACACTCTGTACTCCTTATGGAAACTAGACTCATGGAATAAAATAAATTAAAAAAATCTCGAACTACTGACGTAGCATCAGTTTCCTCCAAGATTAGCAGCACAATTCTGGTGAAATCCCAGCCCTCCCATGGAATACAGTAGCAAACAAAGTTTACAGGTATATACCATGGAGTCCCAGCTGGATTCATAATGCTGCCAGTATCCTAAAACCTACATGACAACTCATCAACCTCCTCTGGCAAAACCTGAGGCTGAGGTTTTGCATTCTGGGGCAACTGCGTCACTTTTTTCTGCTAGGTTATTTTTCAGTTGGATCAGTTCCCCACACAGCTGCATGTTCAGCTGTGCCAGCACAAAGCAGAGAGCAGTAACAAGCACATGGAGGGTGCCACTAAAGACACACCCAGGGAACCACAGGTTTGGAAACCTCTGAAACAGTCAAACAGCTGGGGAACAGCTGTCTCAAAAAAAAAAAAGGAAGACATCAGATTAGAGTTTAAAAAAAGGTACTGAGGAAATAGAATAGTTTTGACTGGGAGGAGGAAACATTCTCATTTTGGGAAATCCTGAAGCCAAATTCTGACCAGAAATTTTCAAGAAGACAAAAGTGAGGCACAGAAACAATTTTGTCCATGTCTGCTAAGCAGAATCAATCTGCCTTGGTTATCATAATCTGAATGCAATATTCAGAATCTGCAAAAAGGCTGATACCTTGCCTAGGACCTTGTGGTAGGAACAGCAGAATGCAATTACAAGACAACTCAATTTCACAGCTGAAGAGAAAACCCTTTAGCTAGCAAAAGCAATTCAAACACAGTGCACTTGAGGAAAAATACAAGCTGCAGGCTTGGTATTAATTAAATACATCAACTTCTCCACAATTTTGTCCAAGACTAACTTCAGACTATCTGATCATCCTGCTTCAGCATTCTACACTTCCGGACTTCACGACTTAAAAATTGGATAAAGTATACAATTAGTGAAATCAAAACATTTCTGAACTCCCTTTACTTTTAAGTTTCCAGGCATTCAAAAATTAACTATAATTGCAATTAGAATGTATAAAAATTAAAGTACTAGAATTTCTAGAATGGAATAAAATTTATTCTTACTTTAAATTTATAACGCAACACACCAGCATGCTACTTCTTTCAAGTAACAGCAGTAAATTAATTACACAACATTTATGAATTTTTTCATTGTGGATAATACTTTTATGATCTTTGGTACTGGAGTTCAACAACTGTTGTGAAAAGGAACGTGTCCTTCACTTAAAAAACACTCCTTTAACTTCCCTTTTCCCATGAATTAAAATCCCTCCAGTATTATTTTCACTACTACTCCACTTCTTTGGAAATGCAGATACTTTTTTTTTTTAATACTTCATTGCTAACAGTTTTTTTTCACTTGAGACTTCTTGCATGATTGTGATGTGACTTTAAACAGGCATCTAAGAAAATACACTAAGTATTTTAATTCAGGTTTTTCATGCCTACATGTTTCTTCACACACAGTTCTGCTCACACTTGTTTACAGTTCTGGAAAACTGATATTTTCAACCATCATTTTTATTTTTCGTACTTACTCTTAAAACTATATACACCATTCAAAGCAGACTCCCCATCAGTAAACCTCACCTCTGATCCATAGCAACAACTAGTCCTCCCACTCTTAACTGTTATCAACTCAACAGCAGAGTTAATACAGTTCAGCCCACAATCCTCCACTGTCTTTAACAAGTAAAATATATCCAATAAGCCATACTGCACTCACATCATACCAAGTTGTATTAGGCTAATCAGAAAGAGCAGTGTAAGCTGTTTGCAGAGTGGGTGGTTGAATTTTCTTAAAGTAAATCAATATGAAAATAAGGGATCAGACCATTCTTCAGTAAATTCTACAGCCAGCTTATGGTTATGTTCCCTTCGTGTTTACCCGTGTCTCTGGAACTGCAAACACCAGTGGTTATATTATATGACCTGGGATGTAGGTATAAGTTGTGGGTTCCTAAGATGTTGGTACGAAGGTCCCTAAGCTCCCCATATATCCAAAAGAAAGAGGCAGATGCCTTGATCACTCAAAGCCTTCTGAATTTACATACTGAATTTCGATAACTGCAGATTCCTCCCTAGTAATATCAAATCTAAATGTTTGTCACCTGAAATATGAAGGTTCCAGGAATGCTAACTCACACTGGTTTATGTCACGTATAGTGAACAAGTGGACACATATACACACTGTTATGAAATGTTCCACAGCTAGCCTGAATCACTAAGCAGTGCTTTTGAACTACAATCAGTTTTAATCCATTTCCCTGTTTCTACATCCCAAGGTAACTGTAAACCAGTACTTTCGTGAGTTTGGAAAAAGGTGTGGGCTGGGAGCAGACATTTTTGGGGTGCTGTTGTTTGCTTCCTTACACAAAGTCAAACAAATGCATTCATATTAAAACTAAAAAAAAACAAGAATGAAAGACATCCCATGAAAAAAATAAAATATTCTGACCCATTCTAATGAGTTAGGTTGAGTAAGATCCAAAAAGGTTTTCTACTCATCAATACCTCCCACAGTCACTGGAAGGGAGGCACCTATCATACACTGGGCCTGACACCCAGTGTGACATGAAGTGGAAACAGGTCAAGCTGAAGATCTAGCCCTATGTCTCAGTCAGCAACACAGAAGAGTATCTTTGGGAATCCACACCACTACCAAAAAAGCACCCTACTGACCCACAAGCAACAAAGCACAAACGTACATAAGGTTCCAGGTTCACTGGCTGCAGTAATGGCAAAAAGCATTTAAGTAATTTCAAAGACTGACAAAGCAGAAACCTAAAAAAGCCACTCCCGTCCAGACCCCCCAGGCCCCTACAACCATTCTTCCACTCAGTCTTTAAAACAGAACTTGAGACATACTTTTAAGTGAAGATTTTTGCTTTTGAATTAGCACTTTCGGCCTGGCCTTACCTGTTGAGATTGTGGACATACATGAAAGCATTAAGATAGGGCCTCATCCTATGCACCTGTGTCTCCCACCCCGCACAGGAAACCTTCAGAGGCATGGGTTCAACTGCTTGAACAGTCATGTAATAATGAAAAATGAAGTAGACAGTGTGGTACTACTGCATAAACTAAAGAAACTTCATATTCATACCCAAACCAGTAGTGGTTTGGTTTTTTTCAATTAAAAAAAACAAAAAAGATGAACAGGAAGTTAGAATACAACAGTTTTAATAGACATCATCAGTCTTATTCTGTAACAGTCTTTGAAATACAGTACTGAGAAAACAGTGAGTTATCTAAATGTTTTTCATTATGTTGTGTCATGTACATCGAATGACAATCCCCCCATGACATTTATCTGAAGTACTAAAATAATCTTACCTTTTGGATAATCTTCCAATAAGAGGTTGAAGTGACCTAATTGACAAAAGAAATCAGACTCGACCTTTCCTTCAGCTTTCAAAATTAGCGATTCATAGCAGCGAACAGCCTGGGAAAAAGAAATACAAGGTTTTCAAAATTCTATGTTTAACTAAAGCAAATAATACATTTTCTGTACACTTTCTCAGAAATAACAAAGTTTCTTGTTACTCTGCAAGGTAAGAAGTCTACAAACACTCTCAACATAGTCAGCATTACTTTCCAAAGAAGAAATCTAATAGTTAAGATAGAATGGATTTGGAATTGCACTGATTATAATGCAAACTGACCACAAATGAATAATAAAAGTTTTCTCTGGTTTATTTGTGGACTGCAGAAACATTCAAATTCCCAAAGACAAAATAAACCTCTAACATACATGACAATTTTAAAATTAAAAATCAATAAAATGCAAAAGGATTCACTTTATTTATTCTTTCAAGTCTGCAAGAAAGAAACCTCTCTGATTTTATTCTCATTCTGTGGTTGTTTTTTTCTAAAGGATTCACACTTCATTCTATGAGTTGTCTCACTAGTTTTTACTAAACTAAAGAATACGTTACCTCAACATGGTTGTTTAGGCAATTTATATACCTTAGCATATATTTGCAAAGACCTGATTCTTTTCACATACCTCTATCATGTCATAAAATGTGGTTTACTACCTTCTACTTACTACACAGTTACTGTAGACTAAGTAAAGCTGAAGTTAGAAACATGAATCCAATTTAAAAATAATTTTACTTTGAGAAAAGTTGCCCTGGAAGTTTTTTAGTAGCACACACAATCAAAGTATTAAAACGATTTTATAAAACCATTTAATTTATGCATTTCAAACTGTAGCTATGTGGCAATATTCTGAAGATACTAAATTGAGACACATATTTGCCTCTACATCAAAGAACTGCTGCAGAATTTTTCATTCATGCTGCAAGTTTTGCCTTAGCAAACTGCACTGGAAGGACTGCAATTCTGTTGACAGTTTATCAAAGCTACTACTCCATTAACTTTATTCCCAGCACTATGAATACATCTTGGGAGTCAGCCAACTCTCAATCTAAAGAATATAATTCCTTAGAATCAGAAAGCAAAGCATGCAAGTCCAAACTGTGTTTCTTAAAATTAGCATGTGTGTATGAACCAATTCTCAACACTCAAGCTCATCAGCAGAACCTACTCCCATTTGCAAGTGTTTTAAGGCCGCATCTTGTTTTCTGCGCCTTGCTCCCTCTGCCCGCTTTTTGGTCTCATCTCTTGATTTGTACAAATAGGAACACAATTCTTGCTGGTGGCCCTAATCTTACTGTCACAGATTAAGTTGCAGATAGGCCTCCCATTATCTGATGATATGCAATACCTGCTGCAGCTGCTGAAGAGAACTTCACACTATGACATTTTCTTAAATTAATATTTTGTCTTCTACAATTCAGTCACTGTTCAGAGCATACAGAAAACTGCTACCAGAACAGGTGGCTTACAAAAACTGCTGGAGAGGAAGTCAGGGTAGTTTATGTCCCGAACTAGATAACTACAGGCATTTAAAGGGAACTTGATGTTATCAAGAAATACAATAGCATTTTTCTACACAGATGATGTTCAAGAAGATTATAAATCCTATTCACTTAAACACCTAAGCATCTGGGGACCTTTAACATTTCCCCAGTCCCTTTTTAAGTTGGACTAGAGAAACTTTAAAGGGCCTTTCCGACCCAAACTGTTCTATGATTCTATAAGTAAATCCTCATTGAAAGATGTACTCAAGTATCTGACACACTATATATAGTAGGGATAGAAAAAGCTGTTCCCAAGTCTTTTGCACAACTAAGATCAATTCTCAACAAGGCAGATTTTCCTACTGCCTTAGAAAACACTTTGAAGATACTGCTGAGCCATCTTACTAACACCAGCATGAGGCAAGGAGTAGAGCACCAGAACTGCAACAGAACTTCCCCTTTAAGTAACAGTTAACTGTAAGTTACTGTAAGAGCAATTCAACTACACCAGTAAGTACACCCTCTCAGTTGATCTCTAACCTATTCACAACATTATCAGGAAAACACTTATATTTATGCAAACTTAAATTGTGAAGATTGTTCCAGATGAATTTTTTTAAACTCTTCTAGCACATTCTGAGAAAATGAAACAGAAACTAAGATCAAGCTTTACTTCCTTGGTGGGAACCTCCAAGTCTCTGGTGGACAAGCAGATCGGTTAGTGTGTGGCTCTTCTTCCTAGTACCCAGAGCAGATTCATCTAGACAAACTGATTTATCTAACTTTGGTTTTGGCCAAACCCCTCCACAAACATCTTTAGAAAGAAACAAGTATTTTTCTGCATAGGTAACAATTTGTCTCTTAGTTGAATGAAAGGATGCAAAGCATTTTGAAAAGGGAGGTCACAACTACATGTATCTGTACATGGTTTCTTTGAAGGAATAATCAAAATACCTCATTTCAGTGGATCTGAAACTGCAAAGGCCATCTATGGCACCACTTGTGCAACCAATTTAAATCATTCTGAGACACTAAGAATTCTAAGGGAGCTGAAAACCCCTCAGGTTTTTAAGTATTTTTATTTTTCCACATTGTATGGATTTATAAGTGGATACAATAGATCCAGCCTTGTATTGACAAATTAACAAGAAAGACAGACCCTGAAATGAAAAGGAAGATTGTAATACAAGATCATACACTTCCTTCCCATTGTTCAAGGCTTTGTGAAGATAAAAGGAAAACCTGAAGAATTTAGGAACCTGGCAAAAGAATCACCTGCAGCTGCTTTGCAGTGTGGCAACCAGAGCAGAAGCAGGAAACAAATACAGGAATGGCTGCAGGAAAAGAAGCTGGCTTATAAGATACAAAAAAAACCCCAACAATACTCATGTTGTTTGCCACCTGCTTGATTAAAAGCAAACTGAAGTTACACACTATTGCCAACACTTCTGACATGACAGTTACAAACCATCTCTTATGACATAGTTTGTGACTGGGGCATTCTGATTTCAGAAATCCAATCACCAATTCTTGGGACACGTTTAAATACAATGTAGTGAAGAAGAAAAAAGCTTAGTATATTTGTCAACTTGGAAAGAGCCAGCATAACATTTACATGTGTTCATTGAAACGAAAAAATAAGTCCATTATAATCTTTGCAATGCAATACCAAATCCCTGTATGTTCACTACTTATTATTTCAAAGGGAAAGGAATTCTCCATCATAGTAAGAATATTCCAATCCACCTCTCCCCGACCCGCCCCTCCAGAACCAAACAAAATCAAACCAACCCCATGAAGCAAGTGCAAGTTTTAGCTATTATTAACATGATCTCTTCCATGAAGAAAAGACCCCAGCGTTCAGAGTATACTGTAACCAAAAACCCCACACACAATGCAAGAGATAAAACCATAGTTCTAAATACTGTATACAGAAGTCATGGATAAATATTACAGCTCAACTTCATGAACTGAAATGAAGGATGATGCTCTTTCTATTTCAACTAATATGAATTAAAAAAAAACCACCAAACTTCACCATTACCACTGGTTGCAATTATTTGTATTTTACAGCACAAATTAGTATTAGACAGTTGTACCAAAAAGAAAAAAAAATAAAATCAATACAGCTTTTGAATAGTTTCTTACGAAGATGATGTAATGATGTCCTTTCTTTCTCATGACAAGCAAGTTTGACAAAGCAGGACTAAATGACCAAACATGACAGAATGTTAATCATTAGCTCTGTAATGTATTAATGATAGAAAAACAGGAGTGCACTGAGTCAGCAAATTTTTACTTAACACCTAGAAAAACACAGACAACTACAGAAAACCAAAAAACTAGCAATATAAATTGTTGGCATGACAACAACTGGGTAGTAATATACAGTGGAAAGAACTATTTGAATTTTCCTATGTAATAAATCAACTGTTCAATAAAAGGATGTTTTAATGCAGATAATTTGGTGTAAAATGACAAATGTGAAGACTCAAGATATTCCTAGAACCTTCAAGTTCTGCATATACAAACACTAGTGTATATGTAAGACAAGCCTTTCATCAGGAACAAGGCGAGGGGAGATGACAGACATATAGGACACAAAAAAATAATTCCTGGTTTTTTGTTGTTGTTGTTTTTCTTGTTTCTCTAGAAAGCAGTAACCTGACTGGATGGGCTTTGTGAACAGGTAACGAGAATGGGAAGCATGAAAAAACTTCCATGTGAAAAAAGCTGAAGAGAGTCATCAGTGGAGTCTTTACAAATGAAATATATACTGTACTAGAAATGAAATGTGAATTAGCTCTTAAGGGATGTTTTACCCTTCTGGAAAAGAAAGTAATTATGTAGACAGCGCTGGACGCTGAGCACGCTGCCTACTACCAGTCAGTCTGAGGAATATCTACAGACCAGAAAAGCAGAAGTTTATGTATGTGCTGTACTTATTTTCCTCACCTTAGTATCAAAAGAGGATGTTCTTAAAGGCTTCTTTTCCATTCCTTTCTCAATGCCACAATTCACCAAAATGCACATGTGATTTTCTAAAAGCAGTGACAACAGCTATGGTCCTGAGAACCTCCTGATTCAGTTCTAGCTCCTGCTCTGCAACAACACAAATATGAACAAGGCTTGCTTCAAATAAGCAAGGAAGAAAAAAAGACTAGCCTGAATACTTCAGAGGTTAAACTATTTTCTGCCCCCTCCATCAATGGCTGGCTGGGTAACTACCACCTCCTCAGCTGCAGATGACTTAAAAGAACATCTCATTTACTTCTGCAGAGAAAAGTATACAACTCGTATTTGACTGAAAACAACCTAGATTAATTCAGCAGATCCTCCACCAAATATCCTCTGCTCTGATATTATGTATGGATGGCAAATATTCTTAACTTCCATTACTTTCTTGCTCAATATCAATTCCCACCACAGCTTTCAAAGCTTCTTTATATGGTGTCTCTCTTTCTGAGGCTCATACTGGGTTCTAAAATTTCTCTCTCAACTTAGCACAAGTTTATTCTCCTTGTATTCCATTTATAGACTATAGTCTATAAAAGCCTCAATATGAGTGTTAAAAGTACAGCGTGCTGGACACAAACACACACGTCCCAAAGGACTCAGGCCTCAAGAAATAAAAACATGAACTGGGCACTTCAGTAACTTAAGATCAAAGTCCTTTTTCAGGGACAAGAAGTAGTGGACAACAATGGGAACTGATCCTTCTCATGCGTTTCCTCAGTATCATCAATTTTGGCCAATTTGTTCTCCTATGATTAGGAAACAGGGCTTCATGAAACAGGGCACAAGAATAAACAGTGCAAGCAATAAAGAAGAAAAGCAGGTGTGCAAATGAGCTACATGTGTGACCTGGTAACAATTAAGATGAATTTTCTTTAAAAGCCACTACCGTGGTCTAGGACTCATCTACTATAGGCATCATTTGAAACAATTTTTGTGACATCTTCAGTTTAATTGGGAAGTAGGAGAGGAGACGAAGCAGCAAACAGCAGAAGTAAGGTCAAGGTTGCTATGTTTACAAGTGAAAATTAACACAAAAACTAATGAAAGGTAAACAGCACAAACCAAAAATGTTCTAGAGACCGAGTGAAAGAAGCACATTACCACCATAAGAAACAAATAGTAAAATAAAATGAATCAACAATTTACAAACTATTGTGGAGAATTAGTATATGAAAACAAATGCCACAATCATCTGGAGAATAGGAGACACTAGTAACTTAGCAGTATTTCTTCCTGAAGCCTATTATCATAAGAAAATGAGGGATACTGCTTTATAAAAAGCACAGAATTGCAGAACAGAATACAAAATAGAATTTATGCAAATCAATGATAAAATGAGAAAAGTGACATTTCAGCAGAGGGGGGAAAAACCTGACTTGCCATCACTGAATAAAGAACACTTACTATGAACTGTAAGACATTCTTTACAAGTGTTTTCTGTCAGACAGATGTAAACTCAATAGAGCAGACTTCTCAAAGAAATAATCCAGGAAGCTTAGTTGTTTTCAGCTGACAGTGTCCATAACCAATTGCATTCTGATTAAATCTTTGTTGACTGGAGTTAATGTAATGAATCACTCTGCACTAATTCTGAGATCATCTCTAGGATGCAACCCCCAACATTACTTCTTCGAAAGAGTAAATATACTTACAAATACAGAAGTGTATGTACGTACAGATACACTTACATTATACAGGAAATTAAACCAAATTCTAAACTATCAGTAAACAGAACACTCTTTATTCTGTCCCTGAAAACAAATCATAATCTGAAGACTCAGGATATTATGAAAAATTTTGTATGGAATTTCATCATTCCAAATCCTGCATAGTTATTCTTTTAAAAGAAAATATACAAGCCACTTTTTTTTTTTTTTTTAAAGTAGCAGTAGACTTTTCACAGGCAATTGAAATGGCTGATTTTTCTCTGAGAATATAGGAACAGCTTGTTATTTTTACCATAATAGTTCTATTTCTAGTAGATCTGCAGCTCCTTAATTTAGCAATTGTTCTAGAGCTAATGAATAATTCACGATACACTAAGATTTAAGACCACTAAATCTGATTTTATTCTAGCAGTTTTCAACTACACCAACATAAAACATCACAACTGATTTTAGCTGTCTAAACTCACCAAGTTAACTGTCTACATGTCATACTTCAGAACCCTTTTTGAAAGTGTTACATCAGTTGTATCTAGGAGGCTACAGATTTTCATATAGATTTTAGTAAGATACCATAATCAAATAAATAGCTGGTTTTGATTTCATCAGGTAAATAACTTTGGAAATACTATGACAATCAACACAGGGAGAAAACAAGCAAACAAACTAAACCCAATTAAAGCCAGAGTCCGCATTAATAGCTGCCTGGTTTACCAAAGAACAAAAACCGAAGTTTAACTCTGAGTAAGTGTTATTTATGCAAAGATCTCCTGGTCTGGACACAAGTCTTTGGAAAGGTAACACTGACTGTCAGCTACCAAGTGTAAACATGGCCGTGAAGCAATGAATAAAGAAGCTTGAAAAAAAGTGTTGAACAGAAAACAATGTACATACATATCCATAAGCCAATGTCTACAAAGACCAACACAATATATATTTGTGAAAATACTTGGTCTCAGCCTAAACAGAATTCTTTTCTGTCCTGTTGTTTGAATACAAGGTGACATAGAGAAGTAACTACTATAAAATATTTTAAAACTACCACCGTTAGACCTGCACAGTCTAAACTTCAGTTCCAAAAGGGTTCAGGTACCAGAGATGGCCCAGTTTTCAGAAACAAATATTGCTGGTAGCTTAGTCTGAAAATATAAGGAAAAGAAGATTTACTTTAGAAGAATCGAGACGAAAATGGGTCAGGAGCTGTTTATAAGGAAAGCGTAAAAAGTAATGCCAATAGAGTGGGAAGTATGAAATTTTCAGCACCACAGGAGATATAAAATTGGTAAAGGTACATTAAGACACAAAGGATTTAAAAAACCTAAACGGAAGGAACTTGGCTCCAAATACTGAAATATCGTTATTTCACAGAGTCTCAGAATGCTGATGCTTCTGAAGTTAGCATAGCCAGCAGACTAGGAAGGGTGCCCCACAAAGACTTGCCATCATACTACCAAAGTCTCACATGCAGGTACCACACCACAAATCATGCTCCTTTTTCCACTGTAGCTCATGTATACTCCTCTTGTGGCTGCTTAATTATGCTCAGATAATTGGGGTGCCACTCACGTACAGAAGTGAGCAACACTGAACATAACCAAATGTGCATGAAAACACATTTTGGAGAACTTTATGCCCAGTAAACACCTTGAAAAGCACCACAGTTAAGTCCCATCAACAGCTGTAGCTCTTCTTTGCTAATTCCTGCAGATGCCCAGCCTCATCCCTCACCTTTCCTACCTCATGTGGCAGCATGAAGGAAAAAAATTGCTATGAGAAAATAAGAGGAATACAGTCCTTTGGATACAGTCACACAATTAATGATCATTCACTTCTGAACAGAAGAGTTGATGTACTTCATTCCAGGAAAGAAATCAGGTCTGCTTGTGCTATGTAGCAATAACAGATGCTGGGAGGAGGAGGATTCATACAGGTTTCAGAAATGGTATTTATGCACTACAAAGTGTCAGTCCAAATTACTTTAGCTACTAGTTCATTTGCATCATAATATGCACTGAACACCAAGTAAAGTGACAAAATACACTCAAACATTGCTGGCTAACAGAGTCTTCTCATAAGTAAAACTTCATACTGCATTTTTACAGGCAACATCCTGAAGAATCGTGTAGCGGCGGGGCAAATAGCTACAGAGCCATGCAGGTTGTCAACACAGACTGTATTCATTAACATTCCCCTGCAGCTGGATGCAAGACCTCCTTCTTGAATAATGCTTCCCATGCCCAATCCAATTTCACATCCAATATAGAGATGGACAGTAAAAAATACCAAGTGGAAAAACATGTGCGTATCAAGCTTAATGCCAATTTTCCATGTATCTCTATGTATTTTCAGGCATACAACTGAACTAGAAAACAAAGCCTGCTCCAAAGGACACAGTTCCTGGTTAAGTACAGCAGGTCAGAAACCAATTTTATTATCGGGGTGGGGACAGGAGTGGAGTGGAACGCACAAAAAAATTCACCAGTAACCATTAAAACCACCTAATAAGGACATTCATCTAGGATACTAAGACCAGGATTCAGGGCTTTGTCTAATCTGAAACAAAGAGTTAAATTTGAGTTGTCCATACTCATAGCAAGTGCCTTAAGTATCAGATTCCAGGGTCAACCTCACTTTTAAGCCAAAAGTCGCTGTGATGATTCACAGCAGGACAGGCAGAATGACAAAGACTAAGCTTCCACCTACAAGTGAAAAACTCAGTTCCACCTATCCTTTCCCTACCTACAACTAGAGCGTGACCCCATGTAGATAAGGTGGATGCTGTGGTTTAAAACAAACAACTAGATAAAGAAGAATGCAATCCATTAGAGAACGGTACAAGGAGTTTGGGGCCACACCATCATATGTCTTGGCTGACCACTAACAAACATAACCTGAATAATAAGTTCTCAGTTCCATCATGCTACTATCGCTTCCAATGGGAGGATTTGCAAACACTCTTTTCTACCATGCCTGGCTGGAAAAGGTGCAACACCCAATTCTGTTGGAGCTAAATTTCAGTTACCACATACTCTGACTACTTAATGCACAATACTCCAACACTTTGACCAAGAAGCCAGCAATTTAAGCCATACACAGAACACACGTACATCTTGTGTTGCACCCATACAACATTTCAGAGTGACTAGATAAGTATCTCTATGCACTAAAAACACTGCCTGTCTCTCAGAACCAGAGAGGAAATTAAGAGTCTAAACAATCAAATTGTTAGAAATAATTTTATGAACCCACTGAGGTGCAAACTCCATCACCAGAGATTTGAAATGGGACAAGGTATTCCAAAAGAACAGATGTGCAGTCCGGCATTTAACATCAGGAAGTTCACAGGCTATCGGCACCATTCATAAACTAGCATGTGCATGTGATTCATACACCAAATACCTTTGAAGATCTCCTAGAGTACTGCAGTTTTCATTTAAAAAATTAATAATGATAGAAATAACTGAATTATATACATTTTGGACATTTGTTGATGAATGCGCTATACTTCACAGGATTCACTCCCCAAAAGATCAGGTGTTTTGTTAAGTTACGTGTCTGACTCTTCAACTGAAGCTCTAATGACTCAGGCCTTTAGGAGAAGGATCAATTTCTGTATTGCTTACAGTAGCAGACATCATCAATCTCAAGTATACATCAATGCAAAACCTTAGAAGGAACTTCAGCCGTTTTACAAGCAATATAGTTTCCAAAATGCAACCAACTTGAGGCTGCAAAACTGCATGGATATAGTGACCCAGGGCATAAAGTCAGTCGAGTTTTTCATTTAAAAGGCAGTTGCTTAACACTAAAAAAAGTTGACTGTCTTCCTTTATAAGGTTTTGGATGAACAAGTCATAGCCATGTCTCTCATTTCACTGTTGGTAGTCTGTCTTTGTTTAAAGGTTAAATTCACCTCCAAAGTGCTGGATGGTCTGATCATAGCAGATGTTTAAATTGCCAGAATACACCAGTGTGAGAACTGCAGTCAACAAGAACACTTTGCAATGCAAGAAAAGCTTATTTCCACAGACTAGATTTTTTCAAGCACTGGTCCCAAAGAGTAGAACTAATAATTATTAGAAAAAGTATGTCACCAACACAGGGTATGTCAAAAGACGCATACACTTTTACATTCACCTTCATTAATATACATAAAACCCCCACCACACACCGTAGAAAAATCTCTGTCAAAACAGTATGTCACCATGAACAAGCAGTTCCTCTAGAGAGGAAACAAGGAAAACAGCAAAACAAAACAAAAATCTATGAACCGAGCATGACAGAGATTGAATAAAGTTCCAGAGAGCACACTGGGCACAACCACAGAAGTAGCGAATAAAAGCTCAGGAAGAATAAAGGAGCAAGCAAGAGGGAACATGCAAGTGAGAGATGAAACCTTCATCATGGGAGAATGGCAGAGAAGTAGACAGATCACAATTTACTCAAGCCCTGAACGACAGCACCCTCTTCCCTGTGTTATCATTCCATCCCTACTCCATCTGGCAGCACAACAAGCCTCCCCATTATTACTCACCCAATACATAGCATCTCCACATAATAATCACTTCAATCATGCCAGTCACTCAAAGAACAAGTGATTAGCCCTCTATAGAGAACGTTTGGGGAGGATGAAAAAATACAAAGGTGAGAGAGTTTAAGAACATTTAAAACGCATCACATTAAAGACATTTTCAAGCAATCACAAAAGGCAACAGGCAGTATGCAAGTCAGTCCCAAATGTCAATCTTTTAAATCCCTTTAAAATAAAGTGTCAACTGTAGTATAAAAGGTTCATTTTTCACTGTTTTATGCAGTAACAGATCTATTTATATCCTAAGAAAGCAAACCCCATCATTCTGGACTATCTGTGGCCTGTCCTGTGCAAGCAGCACAAGGTGTGTAAACTTTATGCTTAAGCTTGGAAACATGTATAGCACTTCCATGTGCAAGAGAGATTATTCATGTTTTCTTTAGGCCACAGATGGAGAACTGGCATATGATGAGGTGCATGAGGCTTACAGGAAAAACCTCCTGAGTACCAAGGTCTGTGCTGCTGTTCAGCACATGGAAAGGCTGCAACTGCTTTCAGGTTCTTTACCAATTAGTACCAAATAGCAACAGGAGAACAAGCTGCCCCAGCCAGCACAGTCAGGGCCAGGCAGCACTGACTAACTGGAGGGGACACAGCAGACAGTGAGGTTTCCTCTCTTATCTATCCTTCCTTAGAATCGTAGAATGGTTTGGGCTGGAAGGGACCTTAAAGATCATCTAGTTGCTTCCTCTCCACGTGCTGAGCAAGTGGAACAACTCCTTAAGTGGAATCCTTGACAGCTGAGGGCAGGAAGGCCCAGCCCTGCAGAAAAAGTAGAACCAAGGAGACATGCAAGTGAGCTAAGGAGATGACAAGAATCAGAGCAAAGATAGGGGAAATCACATTTGAAGTAAGTGTTACAAGTTGTAGACATAAGATTTAAATTTTTTGTTAGTCTATTTGCAGGCTAGTAGGACAAATCACACAGACCTGACTCTTAATTTATGCTAAGAAGAAAAAAATACAGTATACTGAAAATATGTTTGAAACCTGTTTTGCTGTGAGATAACTTGAAAAAGAGCCTCTGTGGAATATTAAAATCAAGTTTGTAGCTCTTGTTAATTTTATTCCCCTGCTTCTCCAGATGCAAAGACTTGGCTGCTAACTCTACACCAGTCCCACTCACACCCAGGCAGACAAATGAGCAGAACCTTAATTCCATTCTCCTTACTGCCATAACACTTAACAGTACGGTTACACTGCACAATGTGTGGCAGGCGTAAATAAATTTGTCAAAATTTATTCCTTCTGTGTAGTAATGGAATGAGATTTGAGACTCTGGATCACAGTCCCCTGCACTTGTTTCACATACAGTTCAACATGCTTTCATTTTTCCTGTGAGCCAGACCAAACTCAACCTTAAATCCATTTTCACAGATATTTGATACTGTCCAAGCAGCACAAAATTCAACATAAAAGGTGAACTGCTGTAACATTAAGTACACTTATTGGTGGTAGCCTATCATTATCTCTGTAATTTGCAGTGATACGATATTGGCCTTTGGACTGAATTTACAGTATTATTTTAGGTCTATCAACTATAAATGAGGTGAAGACATTACAACTGGAAAACACAGGCAACAGCATGTCACAGATGGATTTTTCAAAGGTAATCTAGGAGGCACGTAGCAGTAAAACATTATACAACCACATGAGATCCTGAACTCTGCAACAGGATTATTAAAACTACTCAAAGAAACCTCAAGTACATTTATTATTGGATTATTAAGGCAACAAACCAAGATGAGTATAGGCTGCCAACATAAGGAAGATGAAAAAATGCATATGATCTTCTGGAGTTCAACAGAGGATAAATTTCCAACAAAGACAAACTAAGATGACCATAAGTCAGACCAATAGTCAGTCTAGTGCAGCATCCTATTTTCATATTTACTTCAACAGCACATGTACTAAAATAGCAATAATAAAAAATTAGCACAGCTTTTACATGAACTCACATTCTTGAAAAATAAGCAAGTGAAAAAATTTAGCATATAATAGTATTTTTTTTGTAATACTTTCCCAGACTGCAGCAATTGAAGCTCAGGAACTTCCTGGACACAGCTGGTACTACTGTTCTTAACAGTTCTTAAAGGATTTTCCTTTCATTAATTCACCCCATCACTTTTTAAAACCAAGTTTGCTCATTTAACATAACAATATTCAGCAGCAAGCAGTCCCACAGATTAATTTCAAGGAACCATCTTCCGTTTGTTCTGAATTTGCTTCCTGGTAGTTTCAGTTGATGCTCCCAGGCTCTTGCAGTAGAAAAGATGAGGAACAACATGTTCTAAAAGCAGTATTCACACTATCTCAGCAGATCTATCTACAGCATTCTATACAATTTCCCTGTGTTCAGAAAAGACAAGCTTCAATAAATTTAGAAGAGAATTGCAGGGATAGAAGGAAAGAAGAGTCTCTCTTGCAAAAGGAAGTCAAAACAGTTCAAACTATTTAGCTTAGCAAATCAAAAGCTAGTATGATTATTTTCTACAAGTACCAGCAGGACAAACACCAGGGAAAGAGAAGAGCTATTTCAGCTTAACAATGTTGACAAACAAATGTGTATAAATTGAGACTAAAAATTTAAAAGGATTTGAAAAATCAGATAATTAAGATCTTGCACAGCATTAAACAGGAACAGTAGAGGCAAAAGCACACTCGTAAGTATTCTTTTGTATCACTTTTAAGATGGCAATTTTCATAAATGTAATGACATTTTATATATCTACATATCTGTGACATAACCACCTACAACATGACAGGACAGGCTTCAAAACCAGCTGGAAACTCTCATGTAAACCTATTCATTCTTTTGTGTTCTCACTAAAAGACTCTGCACAAGACTTCTGAAAGCAACTTCTATCTCAGTGCAACAGACCAATACCACTTACCTACTATACAGAGCTGAAAATTGTGAAACAAAGGGCCTTGAGGCACTTTCCGAAAGCCCGGGCAAAAGACTGAACTAACCTCTTAAGATTTTGAACTACCACATCCCTACTGTCCAGACAGGAGGCAAACACATTGTCTGTAAGCTATAACTACAGAACCAAAACCCACAGACAATATTTGAAATCTGGCCAGTTTCAACAACATAAATACATGTGGAATTCGGTGCTTCAATGCTCTCTAGAGATTCTCAATTTTAAATTTTAATTAATGAAGGAATGCAACTTTTAGCAGATATTTAATTTATTAAGAACCAACCCCACCTTTTATGGTCTTTCAGATTATATTTTGGCTTTAATTTCAGCATTACTCTAACAAGGCAAGTACTAACACTGCAGGTATGTCAGTATCACCTAACACAACTGAAGCTTCCCATCCTTATACAAACTAGCTTTCCCTTACACAAGGGTAACTGCTCTTCAAAACTCATTTGTGACACAATTTTCTCCTAAACAATTTTAATTTAGCAAATCCCCAGAAAAGAAAAATGGAAGAGCAGATGAGTAAGAATATTCACAAAAAGTCAGAAGCATTACGTGTTCTGTGATATGCCTCCAGTATTTTGTATAGAAAACTAAAATGGCTTTGAAGAAAAAAAAAAAAAAAAAGGTTATTCCTAACTTTCTGTTAATAAACCGTTTAAAGAGGCAACAAACAAACAAATGAACAAAACCCAACACCCCCCTCAAACCCAAACACCAACAGAAATGAGACTGGGTATCACTTTAAGTAACTTTTGATGTCTCATGTCCAACATTCACTGCCACCCAAAGCACAGTACCAAAGAATGAACAGCAGCTCTCTGATCCCATGAGCTATCAATATTATGCTACAAGAAAAAGAGACATTCAGGAATCATGATGCTAACATTAGAAAGAGTATTTTTTAAAGTTGTATAATGCTAAGCTACCGTCGAGCTCTCTAAAAGCAGTATGTTCCGAGTAATTGTTCACAGCATTTTTTTTTCTGAAGATGTTCACCATACCCGCATTCAAATGGGTAGAAGCACACAATTTGCCTTCTGCTGCACCATTTATCTAGTTGGTAGGCTTCTAACTCAGACTTAATCTTTTTTCCAAAATGCAACAGCATTTCTTAGTTCTCATAAAGCTCATGAATGACAATTTTTCTCTCCAAAACAGAAATGTTATGAAGAAGATCAGAAGCAAATGACAGAAGAAGAAACAGATCCAGCCAAATGCAGCATTACCATTGGATTCTGCTGTCATTTCTGTTCAGGACTCAAGAACCCAATAACTAAAACTTATTACCATTTTTATTAACCCAAGTCTAAATCTAGCATGGTATTCTAGACTTTGAAAAGTGCTATTTTCAGTATTGATGTCCTAACGCTACTACTTGCTTTCACTATCAGAAAGCTTTTGCTGTCTAAAGCTATAGCCAACTATAGTGAAAGCTACAGACAGTGGTATCACTAACACCTTTTACATAGAAGCCATAGCTCTAGGTTGGTGAAACAGGTTTTCAGAGTTGCATGTTAAGCAGGAAAATACTAAGCAAAAAGACCTTTGTCAATAAAATTTAACACATAGTTTTTTAGCAAGTATAATCTTGTGAGAGGCCTTCCAGAAGGCTTAGAGCAGCTAAGTAACATCCTGAAAACAGAAAATACATGTAACCACAGTTCTGTCCACAAAGATCCAACAGTCACTGGGAAGCAGCTGTTAGTACTCCACCTGCATCAGGGGTAGCTGTACTCTATTGTCAAGGTATTAAGCAAAAAAGTATGAATGGTTGTGTTAGTAAATGACACAACGCAGACTTTCCCTTGAGAAATGTCGTGAGCCTGACTGCTAACTTGATCAAATGAAAGAGCACTTGGATGCCTCAAGAAAACCATTATGATTTATTTAGCACTGCCTTGTACAGGCAGGAGGAAGGCTCAGGGACACCTAAGCCACTACCACCATCAGTAGTTGCGTAAGACAAGGATGACATGCAAATCTCCAAGTTGGTGTAGAGAGGTAGATCACTGGGTATGGGGAAAAAAACAAGTTTAGAAAAAAGCTGAGCTGAGTCTTCCTGGAAAGCAGCCTAAGAACCGAGCCATAAGAATGCCATGGGCAGCTCCTCTTCAGTGGCAGACAGTGGCAAAATGATCACATGCATCTTACAGACCTTAAAAGAGGCAGTGACACTCATGGAAGTCAGAGTTAAAATTATGTCCATAGGCATAACAATTTCATTCCATGGTTTTAAAGTCTTGCTAGACCAGTCTGGAAGTACTTAAGATATCACAGAACAAAGTTCACTGCATGAACCAAAATTTTGTGCTGTTAACACTGAAGTTGCAGGGGAGGGGGAGGATAAAATAATCCTCTCTTACTACAACAATCTAAGCAGATCTGTTCCAGGGGAGCTGCACATGGCAAAGCTGTCACTAGCTAAAGGATACTGTGTGATTCTCAAACATCCCTCCCCCCTCCTGAAATCTCTGCTATAGTTTAAAGGAACTTACAGGTTGTGCATTTAAACTCCCTCCAAAAAGGGCAGGCTTCTACCTCATTAATTTCTAGGGCTCATTTACAAACACTCGCACTCACCTACTCCATGACCTCATGTGTCAGATGCAACTAACTGGTCAGTTTGTATCTGACATACAGGTTTGCAGGTGGGCAAAGACCACATAACACTCTGCTACAATAGGAGGTTCACAATTTAGTGCTAAGACCAAAAAACAATGCTACTACAAGGTGTACTTCTTAACTCAAGTTTAGCACTTAACTCAAGTTTAGCACCTTCTCCGTCCGGTGATCTCCTCCCCTTCAACTACTACACAGCCTGATGGAAACAAAACCTTTCATATTTCAGAGGCTTGTATTTAGAATGCATAACAATGGGGACATTTATGTCCCAAATGTGGGCTACTTCCCAAAAGTCTTGGGAGATCCACCTTCCGCTGCTAGTTTTAAACATGCGAGAAAACATAAGCATGTAACTTCCTGATTTAATTATGTGGCCCAAGCTACATTCTACCTCCCACCCCACTGGGTGGGACCTGGGCTGTCTTCTCTACCTTGTTGAGATACTTCAAAAATGCTAGTTGGCTACTTAATCTTTCCTGTGCTAGAAATCTTTCCACTGCTCACAGTCTGCTATTATCCATCTGCCCTTTCTTCCATCCTCCCATTCCAACCGCACACTTCTTGTTATGTTTCATTCCAGAAAGCAAATGTAAAACTACTTCCAAGGCGTACACCTGTTACATATGGCAAAGTCTCACAGGACAGTTAAATTCAGCTCACTGAAGAAAGTTCTAGGTAACCATATCTACAAAGCTTTTGTGCTGATTCAGATACATGCTTATAGGGTCTGAGGTCTCAACATTTCTTTCACTGAGAACACAACACAACTGAGAGCGCTAACAGCTCAGACATAACTGAAGTTAAAACTAGTCAAAATAGTAAAAAACTGATGGCTTTTACATACTGCCTGTATAAAAGCAGATTATACTCAATTAAAGATACTTCCCCACAGATAATGCAGACTACGAGCATAGAAATAAAACACTAAGTACTTGCTTGATAGTATTCAAGAGAAAACTTTCGAGGATTATTCTAAAATATATGCGTATATTAAAAAGTGCTATTGCCACAATTAATTTATTTCTTTTTGCATATTTATTCATATATTAGTTGCAAAACATAGTAGTAGACTTAGGGAAATGTGGAACATTTAATTAGTAATACTGAAAATAAACCCTTTGAAACTAATTTTTCTAAAACTAATGTCTCCCCCTTACCCACATCCTTTCATACCACTACATGCAAGCTTATGACCCACACCTCACACATCATGACACTTTCATGACAGGAGGATAGGTGCATGCAGAATTTAAGATAAGCAGAGCTAAAAATGCTGTGGGGGCAGGGGGCAAGTACAAGGGAGACACTTGGGGGGAAGAAAAAAACCAAAAAGGTGAATGTTAGCTTGCTAGTGAAGTTAGGAGGTCAAAATTCAAATTCACAAACAATGGAGCTTTAAGCTTTAACTGTTTCTAACCAGCCAAAGAAAAGACAACTTAGACAGATCTACAGCTCCACACAGACAGTAAATGCAACTTCATGGGCACTTTCCTGCAGTAAATGTCACTTGGCAACGGAAACTTCACCTCTCACTTCTGTTCAATTCATTAAGCGAGTGCTGTGCACTAGCATCTCCCAAGAAGTATTCCTTCTCCAAAGCTAAAAGAATCTTCCTTTAAACTCTGTGCAAAGCAAGAGGTCCAACCAAGGGGATAATCAAATGCCAAGATTTTGACACATGTGAAGGAAAAAACCCCAGCACTTCAATTTTAATATGCATTTCAACAGTAATACAACTCACCTTTACACTATATGAGGGTGGTGGACCACTGGAACAAGTTGCCCAGGGAGGTGGTGGAGGCTCCATCCCTGTAGTCATTCAAGGTCAGGCCTGATGGGGCTCTGCGCAACCTGACCTAGTCAGAAATCTTCCTGCTTATTGTCGGGGGATTGGGCTAGATGGCCTTTAGAGGTCCCTTCCAACCCAATACGTTCTATGATTCTATACTGCACTCAGTTCTGGGCTCCCCAGTTCAAGAGGGACAGAGATCTATTTGAGAGAGTCCAATGGAGGGCTACAAGGATGATTAGGGGACTGGAACACCTGCCTTATGAGGAAAGGTTGAGAGACCTGGGGCTCTTTAGTCTGGAGAAGAGAAAACTGAGAGGGGATCTAATTAATGTGGATCAATAGATGAGGGCTGGGTGTCAAGAAGAAAGGGGCAACCTCTTCTCACTTGTGCCCTGTGATAGGACAAGGGGAAATGGATGCACACTAGAGCACAGGAAGTTCCACCTCAACATGAGGAGGAACTTCTTTACTGTGAGGGTTACAGAGCACTGGAATGGGCTCCCCAGGGAGGTTGTGGAGTCTCCTTCTCTGGAGACTTTCAAAATCCGTATGGATGCATTCCTGGTCCTGCTCTGGCAGGGGGGTTGGACTTGATCTCCAGAGGTCCCTTCCAACCCCTAACATTCTGTGATTCTATTCCATGACTAAGAGCCAAAATTATTCAGAAGAAGGAATTTAATTTAACTCCCTTACTTAGTGACTGTGGAAGGAGAGGCAGTATCATGGTACCTGCCCTGCTCATTTAATGTCTGTTCTTAATTTCTAAGTAAAAAGTGAATTTGTTCTACTTAAATGAATTACCAGTTTAACAAGCAATATGAAGTTACATAAATGTTGCATCAGCTTACTGTATTAGGTGTTTAACAATATTCTTCTACCTGCCATCTAAGTAACACTAGTCATTCCTCCTACACTGCAGATTTAATCCATAAAATACATTTCCCAATGTTTTGTCCAAATTAAATTTAAAAACAAGGAAAAATGGTAGCTTATAATTAAAATATAAGTTTATACAGCAATTGCAACACAGTAAAGAACTTACGTAACTTGTGATACACCTTTTATTAAGGACTGAAAGCAATGGCTCTCAAAAAAATGTTTCTTTCCCTAAAAGCTACCACTTCAGAATAGTTTTCATCTAGAGTATATTCCACCCTAATCAGAGTTGAACCCTGTGCAACCAGGGTACAGTACAAGCTTGCATAGTTTTTCTGGCCATTTGAGATAACAAATAGGAAGATCACATTTATCTGGGCTCTAAATTGCATTACTTGCAACAAGATTTAAAGCTGATTGAAATTTTTCATTCTTTAGAAAACATGGAAGATACTGTAAGCTGAAATTAATACACACAGCGGCACAGCAGCATATGAAGGCCCGAGCAATAGACAACATTACTGTTTTACAAAAATCCACTCTACCACGCTCTCTCTGCTCAAACACTAGGTTCAGAAAAGAACTGTGCACCTTGGCTCACCCCTCCAACTAGGTAACAGTAGACATGTCTAACACATTCTGATATTGCACCTAACAGTGCAATGATGCTAAAAGAATAACTTCTGTCAGTATATGCTGTGTAGGGGTTGCCACGGTAGAGAAAATGCCAGCACAGCGACAGCAGCAGAGACTACTGTCCAACTGAGATCCAAGTGTGAACATAAACACAAAGAGGTTATCTGAATTTGACAATACACTCGTTCTTAAACCCAGGTACCGTATCTACAAGTACTGATAACTACTACCCTTCAGTATTTCATTTTTTTTTAAATTTAGAAAAGGGAATCAGTGGCACACAAGGTGTTAAGTGAAACAGGTAATCTGCATATGAGAACATATAACAAAAAATCTGCACAGGTTCTCAGATACTACAGAAAAATCATGAAAATGAAGTCATTGGAGTGGAAGAGTGTTCCTTCTCCTCTGCAGCTGTCTGAAGCCTGACAGACCAATGAATTGCTTTGAAGCAGTTTGTTCCATTTTTGAGTTCTGATTGTGGAAGTGAGAAAGCCCCGAGGAAAAAGTTGTGAAATGACCTGTAGTTGGAGCTTATTTTCCTGTTTCAGTTGGTAGATCTGTGTACCTGCTTACCCACTCCTCTTGAGGCAGTTTCCTAGTGGTACAAAATGCCCACCTACCTGTGCTGAAGAATCTTTAAAATAAGTGAGAATGGAACCAGTGCTACACTATTAAGGAAGCATCACTCTAATTTCATTGCTTACGAAAAAAAAAGAAATTAAGAACAAATTAAAATAATCAACAAGCTTCTTCTAGAAGATCCCTGCTGCCTGTGTGGACAATCTAAAATACCTTTAATCGCTAAATACAGAAACTGAAGCAGAGCAGCCAGGCAAAACGCATAAAGAGCTTGGGAGGGACAGGTGGTATTGCTAGGCCTTCTCAAGCAGCACAGAAGTCCTGAGATGCTCCTCAGTTCCACAGGTGCCACGTGTTCCCCAAGACCTTCTTGTGCAAAATGAATGCATTTACCCATTACCGCTTTCTCAGGAATGTCACTTTTGCCTACAAAACGTAATTAAAAAAAAAAATAAAAAAAAATCACACCTTCCATTATTCTCCACAAACTGAGTAGCAAATACTGATCTAAAGTGGAGGGCATAAACTATTCCATTCTTTCAAACTACCAAGGACTTCGCTTAATTAGCAATTAAAAGTAAGTAGTACAAAAGATTACTTTCTCACTGGATATAATGGAGTCATCTTTGTTCTCGGATTTTTGGCCATAATGCAAGCAAGCTCTAAGTTTGCAACTGGCATTACAGGAAAGCATCCTACCATTCCAAAGCAAAAAACATGCTGCCACGGGGGAAGAAAATCAACTAATAAAAAAAATACAACTTACAATGACAGCATTTTTACTGGCAGGGAATAAAATAGATTGTGATATTCCAATTCCAGCTTTTTCCTCATACAGTCTAGAACACAACTACATTCCCAGATTAACTGAAAACAATCTTCAAGATTAGGCATCACAGTCCTATGCAACAATCATATCCCTACCACACACAATTATCTGAGGCATTCTTACATAACCTTCCACAATTCTTCCGTCTCAAATACATCTGCCTCCCCTACAACAAATTTCCATACTATAATACAGCTTTCACTGTGCTTTCCTTTTTTTTAACATAACAAATGTCTCCTTCCCAAGTCCCATTCAACCATTAATACTTTTTTCAAATTATTTATATCCCATGAACTTTTAAAAATGCCTTGTACTGAGACTACACATCGAAACCAATTCCACCAAAACAGCAAAGACGGACAGTGTATAACTAATCCCAGAAAACTGTCAACACATACATTTTTTAACATGTGAACTTGTAAGTTAACAGAGCCCTTTTAAAGTTGAATATGAGACCTTATTCTGCTCATTAGTTAACATGGATTCTGATGGTCTCTGTAACCCCATCTTACTGAGGCAACAAAAATGAACTCTGCTACAGGCATAAACACCACTAAATCCTCCCCACATATAACCAGAAGAGGCATTAAAGCCATTTCAACCATTAATTTCCTCCACAAAGTAACTACCGTTGAGAAAGCCCTCCACTACAAAAACTTCACTTAGTAATTAAATTACGTATGCTCCTATGCTAAAGGTGTATTTGATTATTTTCATACAGACACCAGAAAAGGCTGGCTCAGACATGCATCTCTCACGCTGTCTAATGCTTAAGAGTTTTGTTTTCATGCACAACATTTTTAAAATGTCCCCATCTTTAAAGCAAGGACTGGAGGAGTATGCACTGTTCTGATTAAAAATTAGCTGTAGAGTTTCTATTAGATTCCTTTTCAGAAACAATAAAAAGTAAAAACTATACTTATCCTTCCCTTTGAATTAAAAAAGGAACAAACAAACATCCACTTATTCTTAAAAACATCTTTTTTGTATAGCAGGGACTAAAACCGAACACAGTATTCCAGGTGTGGCCCAAAAAGCACTGAGTTGGATAGTGATGTCTCTCTGCTGGTGATGCCCTTGCTGATGTGAACCAGCATCCTGTTGGCTTTCTTTGCCACAGCAACACACTGTTCACTCATATTGAGCCTGTTGTCCACCAGGAACCCCCAGGTCCCTTTTCAAAGAGCTGCTCTCCAGCCGGCTACAGCCCGGTCTGTGCTGCGCTCCTGGACTATATTATCCCAGGTACATGACTTGTTACACTTGTCCTTGTTGAACTTCATGAAGTTCTTGTTATCTCACTCCTCCAATCTACCCAGGTCGTCCTGCAGGCTGGCTCTCCATTCTCAAGTGTCCACTTCTCCACTCAGTTTTGGTACCATCAGCAAACTTCCATTAAGGTGCACTTCATCTCATCATCCAGATCACTTATGAATATATTAAACAGCACTGGGCCCAGTATCAATCCCTAGGGGAGCCCACCTGTGACTGGTTGCCAGTTTGAAAAGGAGCTATTTATCACCACCTTCTGGATGTATCCTGTCAGCGGGTTCCCCATTCACCACATGGACCACTTGTCTAGACCCTAACACATCAGTTTCTCTAGGAGGAAGCTGTGGGGAACCACACTGAAAGTCTTGGTAGACAAGACAATCCAGGTAGACAATGTCTACTGCTCGCCTCACATCAACTGAGCAGGTTATTTAGCCATAGAAGGCCACCAGGTGAACCTGGGCTGGCTTTTCCCAATCACACACTTCATTTGACTTGTGATAGACTCCCAGGAAGATGTGTCCCATAACCTTCCCAGGGACTGAAGTAGGACAGATGGGCCTATAATTTTCTGGGTCCTCCTTTAATCCCCACTTGTCAGTGAGGGTGACATTAACCTTCTGCCAGCCTTCTAGGACATCCCATGATCTCCATGACTTTTCAAAAATTATGGAGAGCAGGCTCACAGCAACATGAGCCAACTTTCCTAACAACCTAAAGTAGATAATGTCTGGGCCCAGATTTGTAGTTGTCAAGCTCCTGTAATAGTCTGCATATTCTTCCTTCACTGATGGTGAGTCCGTTTGCACTGACCTGGACTTTTGTTCCCAAGGCGTGGATCCCAACAGTGCTGGTAAAGACAGAAGTGAAGTAAATGTTGAGAATCTCTGCTTTTTCAGCATTGTCGGTAACTAATTCACCTCTCCTGTTTAACAGCAGGCCAATATTTTCCTTCTGTTTCTGCTTGTTGTTTACACACCTGAAGAACCCTTTACTTGTAGTTTTTGACACCTCTGGTCCATTTAATTTCCAGCTGAGCTTCTGCTTTTCTGACTGCATCTCTGCACTCCCTGGCAATGCCCTGGTAGTTCTCAACAGGTATTGATCCACTTTTCCATCTCTGGTACGCTTAGTTTTGAGCAGACTCAGAAGCTCGCAGTTAAGCCGAGGAGGTTTTTTGTTCTGCCTATCTCCCTTACCTTACCAGGAGGTGAACTGGGTTTGTGCTTCCAGGAGTGAGTTCTTGAAAAACTCTCAGCCCTCACCAGCTCTTTTATCTTCCTCCATGGAAGCTTCCCAAGGAAGGTCTCTTCCTCCCAAATGAGCTCTCAAGCAAGCTGAAGTTTGCTATTCTAAAATCTAAAACCTTTGTCTTAGTACTAATCTGGTTATTTAAAACTAATGAGTTTTCCATTTTTACTAGATTTTTTTAAATCTGAATCAGCTCTCCAGTCTGATTCATCACATGGGCCCAAAAATGGTTTCACTAGCACATCTAAGCACAGAGAGTACTTTAAATTCTGTTACCTAGAAGAAAAAAAAATACATAAAACTAAAGCCTTAACTTCAATTCATTATCCTGCTCTAGGTTCTTGTGCAAATAAGTTCTCAAATCATAAGATAATGAAAAACAGTGCTTAAATAAAAAGTTAAAATGGCAACTACAATGGAAGTATCATAATACTACCAAAAAAGAGAGACCTATTTGCTCCATTTTAAAAGCAACAGCACTGCATTTTTTGACCAATGATGAAAATGATATCCTGAAATTTAGAATTTTTACATTCTCAAAATGCAAGAAGAAATTTAATGAAAAGCACATTCACAATTCAATCTGCTTTAGACTTTAATAACCAATCTATATTGAGAAGTGAATCATAATCCTCAAAACACCACTGTGAGAAAAGGAAATGACTTGGAGCCATTTTAACAAACAACAATTAATTTAACAACTTACCACAAAGGAAATTCATATGCAGATATATAGTGTTCTGGTTGTAATTCATAACACACTTTTAGTCACTCCCTTTACAAAACTGTAAGTGAGCTCTTAATTCTACATCTTAATTAAACAACCTTCTTCCATGAATGCTATGTAGCAAATGCAAGAACCATAAAGGAAGCTATTTTGTCAAAACAGCTCTGATAGTAATCAATGCATCCTCTCACACTCTAAAGTGAAAGCATCTGAGAAAGAATATTCTTCAACTCCCAAATACATGTAAGGGGCTTTTTATTCACTAACCCAGTATTTTTTTTACCTGAAAAATATGTTCCTATAATTCTTCAGATACAGAGAATAGCATTCAGTATCAAAAATAATACCTGATCAACTGCAAAATGTTGACAAGCAGAGTCTCATTTTAACAATGCACCATTCAACGAACTTTATTAGGTCCACAAGCAAAGTATCAAACAGCCCATATGAGTTTTGATAGTATCAGTAGAACTAGTCTTGAAAACAAGCTTTGAACAGACCAGTCTTGAAACAGGCCAGTCTTCAAAACAGCCTTTCTACAAGAGGAATTACAACTATTTCTCTATTACGACTATTTCTCTAATGTGCCTACCTGTAAATCAGAAACAGAAAATAAAATATTTAATTATTTTCCCTTGCTTTACTGAACTTACCAAGTCCAACAAACTCAGATTAGACTATATTGAATACAGTTCCTCTCTTTCCTCCTAAAAAAAAATGTTCTGTAAGGTACCAAGATTCTCCTCTCAGGTACACCTATACAAATCCTGGCCTTCTGTAGGACTCGACACAGGACCACTTAGTTCCATTTTGTCTGGTTTTAACTACAAAGAGGTATTCAGCTACTGAATAAGATTAACATTGTTAACGTTTGTAACAAAGACAGTCAACTGGTCTCTCTAAAGATATCTGAAGTTTAATGAGCAACACTTCAATGTTTAATTGTGAAGATACATTATTCAAATGTTATATTTCAAACTGCAGAACCTCACCGAAAAGGGAGGTTAAAACAAAAAAGCAATTCACATGAGTTATACATGTAAAATACAAGACAATTATGAAAATAAAACACTGCAAATTGTATACATATACCTATAACCATTCAGAGTGAGCACAATAATGGCTCAGCTTCTGGAATTCTCTAAACCAACACTAAAAACTGCCACCTAGCTCAGATATGCATTCACCTCAGACTCACTGCCCATCTGCTTAATTCATTTTTGCAGAAGCTGATATAAGCTTTTTACAGGAGTAACTAGTTCTTACACAACTATTTTAGTATTCTCAAACTACAAATAGACACATTGCCTTCCCTTTCCGTCCGTTGAAGATACTGCAAAATCTCTCCTGTTACCCAAAAATCATTGCAGTTGAGGACCAAGAATAACAATATTTGTTCACTAACCAGAGATCAACCTGAAGTTTAACTCATGAATCTGTAAGGCTGGAAACCAAAGCTTAATTTCTCCACAGAATGTAAGTTTGCCTAATTCTCAGTGGGATAAAGAACAACAGCGGGCTATGGCCTATAATTCTGGTACTCAAAGTCTTGTGACAAATGTTAACCAGTATAAAATCACTTTATAGCCATATTTTCCATGGCTCTCCTTAATTTTTGTATCATCTGACTAACGTAATGAAAGCAAATAGTTCTACACACACAGAGCTATCCAAGTATGAAACAGCTACTCTTCTCTGAAATGGTATAATAAACATATAGTATAGCTTTTAGACGATGCTTTCGAAACTTACTTCAGATGGTATCAACATTTGCAGGTAGTCTTACCTCTGTAATTATCGTGTCCACTCAACCCACTACAGTGAACAAACAGCTACAAATGCTGGCAAGAGACAGAGCACTATGCTTTTCATGAGCAGAAAGCACACCTGAATACTATGGACAGACAAAGCTTTAGATTGTCTATTTCTTCTCCACATACAGTACTTGAGATTACTTCTATAGAAATTTGAAAGCTGGAGTCCATGAGTATAGCGATCAACGGAAGGATTTCAGTGGTTAAATTACTGGAATACAATTGAAGGAAAACAATTGTGTCCCATCCTTGCCACAAGTTTTCTTCACGCTTTGAGAAATTAAACAATTTATCAGAACTTCTATTCCTCAGCTGCTAAAAAACAACGTTTCTCCCTCTTCTTCATTCCGAATTGCTGCCCACCTTAAAGAAAGGGACCACTTCAGCCTCCAGACCCAGGAGGGTCTACAACATGTAACATAGTAGTCTGATACTGAACATGCATCTTACTGAAATGCAAGTACCAACATGCTAGCTGCCCTCCAATCTTAACTACACTTCTCCAAAAGCATGTTTGTAGAGACAAGGTCCATCCTGGCCTCTTCATTAACGCATTAAAATGACAACTCCAACATTTGTCACTTCATCGATTTCCTTGTCTTTGGGAAGTAGTAACAACACTGCACTTCAAACTTCCGAAACATCCCAAACATTCAAGAATGTATGTTTTGAGTGATTAAAAACATTATTTCAAAGAAATATGCCTTGAACACTACTTTTTAAAGTATCAAAACATGCCAAGTAACTAAAAAAAGTACTGTGCGATGTCCATTTAAAAAATGCCAGATGAAGTACAAATACTGCAAACCTATAACTAAGTCTTCAAGCACCAGGAAACATGAATATCACATAGACTGTAACGGTAATTTCAAAGTATAAACACGGTACAACCATGAACTACAGAATGTGTCATCTATCACACCTTAATTGGATCTTTAAAACCCCCACCCAATAAAAAAAAAAGTCCAAACTCCACACAGAAAAATACTGATCTTAAAAAAACGTATGTCAGTCCCAATTATCCAATAAACACACTTTCAACATTTTTACTTCAGATCTTTCCACTTCCAGACACCTTCTATAAAGGATAAAAAAAAAAATCGTTTCACCCATAACAAAATTTACAAAATTTTAACCAACTTCAACTTGTTCCACATTAACAGACAGTACACTAAATAATAAACAAATAATTTAAAATGTAGAATGTATTTTTAAAAGACATAAAGGAACAGCTATTTACAGAAACTGGAGACACTGCCCAGTTCCTAGAATGCTTTACAAATGTCTCATGGTACCAATTCCCAGTTTCTCAATTCCCAGCACTGCCATTATATAAGGCAAATAGTATGATTCTTTTTAAAGCAGTATTTCTTTGTTTTGATGAAAATAAATTAAGCCAAAACATTCCAAGGTTATTTTTAAAAAAAACAACTATACTACACCTAGACTAATCTGCTGAAATGTTTTCCTGCATAATTATTTTTCAAGCAGTCTGTTATAATTAAAACTGAGAATATTTAATTATAGATTAGTAGAAAATTAACACTAATGTCAACACTAAAGGGACAAAGTCAATATATACTAATTCACACTGGCCGGAACTATTTTGAAACAAGCAACACCTACAATTATAAGAAAGATAAAAGAATATAGTCGCTGTGCACATATTTTGTATGCTTAATAAAAGCACAGATAATCACTTTGTTAATTTTGGCAACACATGCGCCCTTTAGACAAAGGAAATACCATTTTAAAATCAGCTGGAAAACAAAAGGGTTGCAAAACCACAAGAGGTAAGTAACACAAAGACCAAAAACTGGCATATTGCATGAAACTACTTAATCTCTCTTTAAATCAACTTAAACATCAATACTTTTAAATGGAAACACGATTCAAATTTTGTCTACAGGATATGACAAACTGATTAAGCTCAATGAATAGGAATTAACGAGCATCTTATACCCAATACGTTAGAGCAGCTACATCAACCTAAATCTGTATAGAAGCCAAATAATTATAGCTTATGAAATTAAGGTCTGTCCCTTAAAGTCAACTTTGGCTGAACACTGGAGATACCATTAAAAAAAAAAAAAAAAGGGAAGGAAGGAAGAAAGAAAAAGGAAATGTTTTGCAATTCACTTCCAATACAATGGATGTCCTCCCCCC
>VZZY01002827.1:0-40621 GCA_013400335.1 Eurystomus gularis
CTTGCTCTAAAGCTTCACCGGAGGCGGCTGAACGGGGCCGACCGCGAGTTACCGGCGCCGGAGCAGCCGGTAACGGGACAGAGCCGGGCACGGCCCCGACCCCCCCNGAAGAGACTCGAGTTTCCCGAGCGGGTCTGGGTGAAGGGAGAGAACCGCGACTCTATCGTGACATCCGTGTGAAATGTCTCGTTCCCATCGTGCACTGATCATGAGTATTGTGTAAAGGATCTACCTGAGTGTGCAAGGAAAGAATCCACATGCTGCTATATGAATACTTTTAGAACAACGACAACGAAAAAAACAAAAAAAACCCCACAAAAACCAACAAACTACTAACCTACGGGGGGAAAAAAAAAAAAAAGAAAGAAAAAAAAAAACCAACCCCTTCTAGATTCTTTCATCGTTGCTTTTACAGTGGTATTGCGCATGCGAACAGGAGCATTTTGTGTCTTCGGGGAAAAAAAAAAAAAAAGGAAAAAAAAACCACATAAAAAAAAATAATAATCAAAAGAAAAAAAAAATAATAACCTTAACGAGAGATGGCTGTAAAAATGACACCCATGCACAAAGACCCGACACCGCCCCGGCCCCGCAGTCCTGAGCTGGTGTTCCCTTATCAGGCCCGGGGACTGATAAGGGCTCTTGGTTTTTAATTTCAATTTTTTTTCTCCGTGTGCACAGGTCTAGTTTAGTTCTGGTCCATCGGGTGCGAAACTTGCAGACGAGAGGGAGAAATAACGTGCCATTTATTCTTTTTCTTTCTTTTTTTTTTTTTTCTTTTCTTTTTCACTTGAAGCTCTTCATCGCTGTACATTGGACCCCGCTAATGATACATGTGTACGTACGTTTTTTTAGTGCAATCTCTTCCGTAGATCTTTGTTGACCAAATTGGTGGGTATTGTTACTTATTAATTTATATTTGTCTCATTTTTGTATGTATGTGTATAGTGTGTTTGTAAGTATGTGTGGTTTATAACCCGACCGACTGTGTCATGGGGCTCAGTGTGCCTGTAATTTAATCCCCTCCCCCTTATTTTTATTTATTTTTGTACTGTGCTGATGAAATAAAAATGCACTGACCATCCATTACACGGCAGCGGATCGTGGCCGAGTCTTTTCTGCAGCCCCGATGCCCCTTCGCGGCGCCGGGAAATTGGATTTGCTTTGACGCCAGCGGGTTTAATCGCGTTCCCGGGGTCACCCCTTCGCCGGGGGCTGCCGGAGCGGGGCCAGAGGAGAAAAACCCGCGTTATCGGGACACCAAACCGCCCCTTCCACCCCTGCATCGTCCTCACCGAGCCGCGGCCGGGCAGAGCTGGCACTGCCGGAATGGGATGCAACGGATTGGTTTTCTTTTATTTATTACAGTGAATTATGGAAACAAACAAGAAAAGCAGGTCCATTATAGTAGGTGTTGGTTTGGTTTGTTGTTTTTTTTCTGCTCTTTTACACATTAAAATATCAGCGATTTGAAAATAATAATTAAAAAAAAAAAAAGGTTCATTGCAGTATCGCCCCAGGCTGGCAATCGAAATTCGATTTAGAAGTAGTTAATTTATGGGGAAAACCACCGGGAATATATATATTTTATATATCTATATACCTATATATAAAACCAGAGCGGGAACAGCTAGCATGGTTTATAAAGTCACGTTTCATCACGTACAATATTGCCACCTTGTAGTATTAGAAATTAAAACCCGCGATTTGCTGCCGTCCATCGTGATTCGCTACAAGCATTTCGCTGGAGGGGGGAGCGTCTAAAAGTGCTGATTAAATCTCCTGCCGTTCCCCGGCCCGTGGGTTCCTGGGGTCTTGGGTGGAGCAGACACGAGCGAGAAGTGCAAACGGGCAGGGACAGCGGCGCCCGGGACCTTCCCTCGCGGCGCGACCGGAGCTGGGGTGTCCCACGGCCTCGGCGTCGCCGGTGCTGGAGGGGCCTCAGTGGGCCCGAGCTGCTGGTGCGCGTGGGCCCGGTGAGGTGAGGAGCTGGTGCGTGGGTGGGATGTCACCTCCAGGCTCCTGCTGGCCCCAGCCATGGTGGGCGAGTGTGTGCCAGAACATCTCGAGGACTTGGGGCAGTGATGTGCGGAGGCCTCCGGGCATCCTGGAGTCACTTCCTGGGAGCAGGTGCTGGGATGCTGGCGGGGGCTGGCCCAAGGCCAAGGAGCACGCGAGTGGGAGGCCTCCAGCGTGGGCCTCCTCAGCAGAGTGCAGGAGGGATTAAGCTCGTCCCACCGAAATAGAGAGCTAGAGCTGCTCTGCACTCGAGGTGCCCCTCAGCCTTGGCTCTCGGTGGCAGGGGCTTGGGTGCAAACGCTGCAGTGACCTGGCCCTCTGCCTCATGTCCACGGCGGGGCTTTGGGAGGCCTCGCATTAACAGGTGAAGAGCCTCTTCCAGGCTTTCTGAGTCCTAAAATAATTAAACACGTGCTCCCTGTTCGCCAGCTGGTCTGGAGACGCGTGGTCCCCGTGGTGGGGTCACCACCGCAGCCGACGGGCTGGGAATCCTGACCTGACCAGCAGTGCCAGGACTTGGTACCTACCATCCCACCAGCCCCACAACGTCAGGTGTCCTCTGCTCCCGCACCCCGGCAGCAGCCCGCTACACGGTGGGAATAAAGAGCTCGTTAGGCCACGGGGCCCTCCCGTAGACACCGAGCTCAAGGTTATCTGAGCCGGGCAGATGCGGGTGATGCCACCAGACAAGCCACGGTGATGGACAACGGCCCAACACCCGCAGCTGGGAAGACCCCGGAAAACCCCAGGAAGGGAACAGCCGGGATGTTTTGGCCCTTCGCCTGGCGCGGACGGACGTGCCCAGAGTTAGTGTTAAATAGTGCAAAGCGAGGGCGCGGCGGCCTCGGCCCCCCCGCGAGCTCCACGTGGTCCTTTGACCCACCGGCAGCAGGTCCTGCCAGCTCTCCCTGAACCTCAGCGCTGTGCCTAAGCCCAAGGCACGTGGAGCACCTAAAAAGTCAGCAAGGCCACTTGGTCCAAACGGGATCCCACTTGGAGCGTAGGTCCCCGGAGAGGAAAATTAAGGCAAAAGCGATGCAGGATTTCAAAAAAGATCAAACCTCTGCGCTGTGAGTCCCGCTCTGCTGGCGGAGCTGTGTCCCACCAAGGTGCCTCGAGGGGTCAATGAATTCCAGGCAGGAAAGCAGTGCGTCTAGAGATGTGTGTCCGTGTACCAGCCCAACTCTGGGCTGGAAGTGTGCGGAGCATCTCTGCGGCGTGGGAAACCAGCCCTCCTTCCCAAAGCTGGCTCCCATTCCATCGGGATTTGGTCTTAGGGAACCACGCTCCCTGAGGCGGGTATCTTTGGTTCCTCCGGTGGAGGCTGCTTAATATTGCAAAAAAAGGACACACACAAAGGCAACACCGAAGGGACTAGTGGAGAGGGTTTGAGAAATGAGGGCGGGGAAGGGCGGCCGGGGGGGGGACACTACCTAGGAATGCTTTTTCTGGACTAATTCAGAAGCACTTTCCTGATATTCCGGCCTGTTCTGAGATGGATACCGGTCACCGGCTGGTTGGAGCCTTCGCTGCATGTGGTGGTGAAACCCTCTCTCGAATCTGGGTTTGCCGAACCGCTGGCGTTGGGAGCTCGTTTTTAGGTGCAGGACCAAGTCATAGCTGAGCATCGGCCAAACGACCCCCCCGAGGAGTCCGAGGCACGGGGAGGGCGATCAGAGCCCCCCAGTCCAGCACGCAGAGGGGGATGCTAATTCCCCGGCACGCAGAGGATGAAGCCGGAACGATGCTTGGTGAAATCCGGCTGGGATTGGTTGATCTTGGTTTCCACGGAGACGGTGCATTTCCGCCCGTGCAGGCTGCACTGGACCGGGTTGGTGACGCTGACCCGCAGAGCCCGCTTCTCACTGCAACGGGAAGAGAGGGGTCAGGCAGGAGGGCTGGGATGGTCGGGGGTGCTGGTCAGGGGTGCTGAGCCCTTGGCGGGGAGCGGGGGCTCTGGCTCAGGATGCAGCCCGCAGAGAGCCAAGCGTGCAGCGTTAGGCCAAGCCTTAGCTCTAAGCCCAGCTTTTGGGCTCGGCTGAGCCCCGCTCCTGCATGAGTCTCCCATGCAGGGAGATGAGCACCCGGGAGCTCTGGCATCAGGATCGGTGCCGATGGCGGGATACTGGGCAAAGCAAAGGCCGGGCTGCAAAAGGCCGGGGTGGGGGGGGGGTGGTGTGTGTGTCTGGGGCCAGCTCAGCCACCCGCTTGCCAAGTGACCTCGCAAGCAACCGCCGGTGACAACACCAGCGCGGGTGACATCCCTTGGGCTGAGCTCAGAGGTTAAAGGTACAGCATGGACCGGCTGGAAGCATCACCGCAGGGCTGGGTTGTTTTTTTTAATTCCCTCTCCAGGCAGACAGACAGACAGACAGACGAAAGGACGGACAGACTGACCATGCAGCCTCCCGGGGTCGGAGCAGCTGCTGGGCACCAGAGCTGGGACAAAGCTGTGTCACCACAAACCATTCCCCAGCTTTGCAGCCCCACTGTGCTGCTGAAAATGATTCTCACGGGAGACATCAGGAGGTTCTGCCACCCAAAGGGGTTTCTCCTTGGCTGCTGGGTCACTGCTGGTGGGGTCACCGGGATGGTTATCCACCTCTGATCTGGGCCAGGCAGGGTCGGGGTGGCCAGAGGAAGTCCCCCTGTGCTGAAGGCCATAAAAGCCACTATTTTATATCACAAATAACTTCTCTAAGCAGAGCTGTGCCCGGCTGCTCCCTTGGGCAGGGCTGCAGACGAGGGGTGGCCAAGCTGGTGCCTGAGCTCCAGCCATGAGTCCTTCAGAGCAGCAACTTGTGGGCAGCAAGAGGCAGGAGAATGGATTCACAGGAGAACTGCTGGTGGCAGATCCATCCCCACGAGCCACCACAGCCTGGGGAAGCGGGAAGAGACATCCAGGGACTTGGCCCTTGGGAAAGCTCTCCTGCAACCTCATCAGCGCTTCAGATTCCCGAATTTCCAGCATTTCTTGGTGCTGAGGGCCATGGTTTAGTGGTGCCCTGGCAGTGCTGGGGGGACGGTTGGAGTCAATGATCTTAAAGGTCTTTTCCAACCACCACAATCCTATGACTCTATAATACTGAGTGGTTTAAAGACTCAGAGGCACCGCTACACCACCTCTCTTGATGCTCTAAATACACCAAGGAGATGTGCTGGGTGTCTCTTCTGCTGCGTTTAGCTTCCAGACGTAAGGTCTCACCCTGCTTGAGCCGTGACAGCATTTGCACCGACACAGCCCGGGTCCTTCCTGCAGCACAGGCTTCGTTTTCACTTCATTAACACAGATTGTTCAAGACCCATCACATCCCATAAGCCGCATTTTTATGCAGCTTCCAAACCACGAAGAGGTTCACCATAAAAATAGCTGGTTCGTTGGTTGGAGGGGGGGAACTGGCAGGGCAGGCACACACAAAGCCCTCACGTTGTCCCAGGTATTTATTTAATGCTTATTTACTCTTCCCTCAGTGAGTCGAGGCGAAAATCCCTGCTTAGTTGGCTATTTTTACTGTGTCTTAGCAGAATGAGCCGCGTACGCAGAGGAGCCTCTTGGGAGATTCCTGCCGTCATGTGCTTGGGGAGCAGGTTTAGCATCAAGTGTCTGTACCAAGGAGAAGCGCTAACGACCTTCCTCCTCCTCTCCCACAGACCTCATCAAATGATGGGTAAGAAGACAAAGGGTCCCTTGCTGTTAATAGTCAAGCTCCATTGACCCTTTTGCACAGTGCACAGGAGCCCAAACCAGGGGAGAAGAATGTTGTTAACCTGCATTTTGACCATAAGCAGGAACCAGGCATGGATCAGAAGGTCACAGAACCCTTGGAAGGGTTGGAAGGGACCTCTGGAGATCACCTCATCCAACCCCTCTGCTCCAGCAGGTCACCCAGAGCAGGGGGCCCAGGATCGTGTCCAGGCGCCTTTGGAATCTCTCCAGAGGAGGAGACTCCACAACCTCTCTGAGCAGCCTGGGCCAGGCTCCGACACCCTCACAGCAAAGATTTCCCCCCTGCCCAGATAAAGCCCTTGATGTATTTTGAGTCTTGTGACTGTGGGACCTGCAGGAAGAAAAGTGTCTCTAGACCCCAGCTCCTGCTGGAATGAGGAGAATCGACTAAACACATGTCTAAGTGAAGCTGACATTGTGCTGGGGTAGCGGGCTCTGGCGAATCACAGACTGGTTTGGGTAGGGAGGGACCTCAAAGATCATCCAGTTCCAACCCCCCTGCCATGGCAGGGACACCTCCCACTAGAGCAGGTTGCTCAAGGCCCCGTCCAACCTCGTCTCAAACACCTTCAGTGATGGAGCATCCACAGCCCCCTGGGCAACCAGTGCCAGTGTCTCACCACCCTCAGAATGAAGCAATAATCTTCTAGTCTTCTGGCAGTTTAAAGGACCACCTGGGTTTCATAGGAGAGGTGTGAGGTCTTGTCACACAAGCACTCCAGGGCAGAACTGAATGACCTTATTTTGTGGCTGAAGACACATTCACTGCACAAAGAGCTAAGGGACATGCCCAAGGTCACAGAAAACAGTGTCAGAATTGAGAGCTAAGCCCAAATCCTCCAGCTTTCAAGATCCATCTTTCAACCACGGATAAGCAACCCCCCACGGCAGCCCACGCGCCAGTCTCTCTGCTCGTCCTGTAGCTCTCCTTGATTCACGGATCCTGTGTCACTTTAGAGCCGGTTTCTAACCAAGAGCCCCGTCCAGACTCGCCCCTACATTCAACAGGCAACGACCGTCTGCACATCATGTCCTCAAAAGACAACGGGAAAGCTTTTGCTGCCTGGAGGAGACCCCTGTCCTCGTCCTTTCGCTTCCACCCCCTTGTCCTACCCACACCCCGTGTCTGGTGAGCCCTCCCTGCAGGGCCAGCAGTGGGACAGCCGGGAGCCTCTGGAGCTGTCACCAGACTGACCCTTACTACAGGCTGCGTAGGAGAATTTGTTCCAGACATCAGCTTCTATTTTAATAAATCCTTAACAGGCTTCTGAGACACTTCTGCCGCCTCTCTTGGGTGGACACACATTCAGGAGACCATCTCCAAGACGTCAGAGCTCATGTAGGCACTAAGCACAGCTCTGCCCAAGACCCGCCCCGGCTGATGGCAGCTCTGGCTCTTCACCAAGCCCCGGCGTAACCCGCACGCCGACGGAAGTCAAGTCAATTAGGACAAAATGACGGATGCTGCTGCCAGGCATCTTCTGGGAAATGAAATGACTTATTTTTAACAATGATTCCATTAGAAGAGACAGTGAGATGCAGGCGCTGGCTGAGACTGCCAGGGAAGAAACGCCAGCGCCCAGCATCCAGGCGTGAAACCGCCGGGAAAAGGTGAAGGGAAAAAAGGGAGCTTTTGTGGGAAGGTCAGGACTGACCCCAGCGCTGCTCCGGTCCTGCCAGGGAACCACCGATAATTTCCGTACATAATAAACCACATGATAATTTCTGTAGTTAATAAACCACCCGATAGTTTCTGTGTGTAATAAGCCACCTGATCATTTCTGGATTTAATAAACCAGTTGATAATTTCTGTATATAACAAACACGGCGGTGTCGGCGTTTTCTGAAAACACAGGTCTTTTTATATAACTGCAGATAATATTGCTGCGTGGAAACGTCCTCTCTGGACATCCTGGCAGTCCATGCTACGGCTGCTGATCATAGACTCATAGACTGGTTTGGGTTGGAAGGGACCTCAAGGATCATCTGGTTCCAACCCCCTGCCATGGCAGGGACACCTCCCACCTGACCAGGTTGCCCAAGGCCCCGCCCAACCTGGCCTTGAACACCTCCAGTGTTGGGGCATCTACAACCCCCCTGGGCAACCTGTGCCAGTGTCTCACCACCCTCACAGTAAAGATTTTCCTTCTAATTTCCAATCTAAATCTCCCCTCTTCTGGTTTGAACCCGTTACCCCTCGTCTTATCACTACAGGCCTTTGTAAGATGTCCCTCTCCAGCTTTCTTGTAGCCCCCTTCAGATACTGGAAGGCCCCCAGAAGGTCTCCCTGGAGCCTTCTCTTCTCCAGGCTGAACAAGCCCAACTCTGCCAGCCTGGCCTCCCAGCAGAGGCCTTCCAGCCCTCCCATCATTGCTGGGGCCTCCTGTGGCCCTGCTCCACCAGGTCCATGTCCTTCTTGCGCTGGGGGCTCTTGAGCTGATCTCAGCTGGTTGTGTGGGCTGGGCCTGCTCTTCACTCTTTGGGTTTCATGGCTGGGTGACCTCAGCAGGAGTGGGTGACTGCTCTTCCTTCATCTCCGAACCGTCCCCACACACAAAGTGCCTCTATCAGCTCCCCGACGCTCATTAGAGGAGTCAACGGCAGAGTCGGGGTGATGGGCATGACGCTGGGAAAAGGGAAACCAGCAGAGGAGAGATGACTCCATGTGGAAGCAGACCTAGTGGCCCATGAAATGTGAGAGTTTTGACTGAGCATTTCACTGAGGACCTCAGGGAAAACACGAGCCAAGTAGCGCATAAATGGCCAGAGCCATCTGTCAGCGCTGCTGACAAAAGCAGCCACGCCGCCAATAAAACGGTGATGGGCAAGAGTGGAGAGAGATCAGAAGGAGCTTCGGTGAGGACAGCAGTGTCAGGCCAAAATGTTAAATAAATCTATCGTTAAAAACATAGGATGCATTAGAGCCGGCACAGGTGACCCGCACTGCCTCGCACGGAGCCGTAATAGGCATGAAAACACCGCAAAGCTCTTGCAGATGGGATATTCCTCATCTGGAGCTGGGAGCTCAGATGTGCCCAGGCCAGCAGTACCCAGCCGTGGGCTGGGCTGCTCCGGAGATGCTGCCTCATCCTTCACAGGGCTGGGGAGGGTCGGGGGTTACGTGGCTTTTCCAGGATCTGCCAATGGATGCAGCAGGCACGGAGCAGGAAATGAGTTCTTTTGAGGGAGCACAATTTGGGGAGAAGATGGCAAAGCTGAGTACAGCAAGTGCCTGAAAAATGGATGTCATCTATCTGGTCTTGGATGTCATCTATCTGGAATTCTCCAAGGCCTTTGACACAGTCCCCCACAACATCCGTCTCTCAAAGTTGGAGAAATAGGGGTTTGATTGGTGGGCTGTTCAGTGGGTAAGGAATCGGCTGGATGGTCGCATCTAGAGAGTAGTGGTCAATGGCTTGAAGTCCAGAGAGAAAAAGGTGATGAGTGGTGTCCCTCAGGGGTCTGTACTGGGACCAGTGTTGTTTAGTATCTTCATTAATGATATTGACAGTGGCATTGAGGGCACCCTCAGCAAGTTTGATGATGACACCAAGCCGGGGAGTTCAGTTGATACACCAGAGGGACAGGATGCCATCCAGAGGGACCTGGACAGGCTGGAGAGGGGGGCCCAGGTGAACCTCATGAGGTTCAACAAGGCCAAGTGCAGGGTCCTGCACCTGGGCTGGGACAACCGGCAGTATCAGTACAGGCTGGGAGAGGACAGACCGGAGAGCAGCCCTGTCGAAAGCGACTTGGGGGTGCTGGTGCATGAAAAGCTGGACATGAGCCACCAGTGAGCAAAGGCAGCCCAGAAGGCCAATCACATCCTGGGCTTCATCAAAAGAAACNTTTCCTTCTTGCTCTGTTGTCCATGAAGCTGTTGGACATTGCTTGATATGATGCCTCTGAACCTTTGTGTAACACAGCTGTGGAGAAAATGATTGCGAGGGTGCCGATTTGTGCTCTTTTCAATGGTTGGTACCTTAATCCAACAACTAATGTCTTGCTTTGCCAGTGAGCTCTAGCCTCCGTCTTTGTCTGGATTTTAAAAAGTCATTTACAGACTTCAAATTACTGGCTTTTACCATCATTTTTGCTCCATATTGAGAGGATAATTTATCAGCAGAGAGGTTTGTCCTGGCTGGGTTGGTTGTAAACTGTGAAATATCTTTTTCTCTAAGACTCTGGTTGGGCTCGCTGGAGTTTTGAGTATCATTCAAGGTCAGGCTTGATGGGGCTCTGAGCAAGCTGACCTAGTTAAAGATGTCCCTGCTTGTTAGGAGGGTTGGACTAGATGGTCTTTCGAGGTCCCTTCCAACCCAAGCCATTCTATAATTCTATGAAAACACAGCAGCAAAGCGGAGGGATTTAAAGGAGGTTAACCACCAACGCGGTGCAGAACGAGGGCTCAGCAGCCATCAACCCAATGGGACATATTCCGGAGGGGATTTTTTTTAAGTGACCAAATCTTTCTGGAGTTGAGATCAAGGGCTCTTTCTGGAAAGGCAGCATTGCTCTGGATGCTTGGTTAAGGCTTCAAGTGAGCACGCAGCTGCGAACAAGATGTTTGGAAGCATCAGGAGCAGGATGGAGAACCCTGGAAAACTGTAACACGTTACATAAGTCAGCTCCGCAGCCTCATCTGGGCTGCAGCCTTTGAGGGGGTTCAGCCATGGAAATAAAATAAAAAGGCTCACAGATGAAGGGAGGCTATAAAAAAAGAAGCCAAGAAAGCAGCAGCTATATTCTTCATGAAGAAAAGATGTAAGAAGCAGAGACAGAAACTAGAGAGCTCTAAAAAAAGGCAGCTTTCAAGGCTCTGCTTCCTCACAACAGCCAAAGAGACAAACAGTAACACTGAGAATTTCAAAGTGGGTTAAACCAGCGTTCCAGGCACCGTGGAAAGCTCCAGGCTGTGGCTCTCACTGCTCCGGGGTGGCTCAGAGGTGGGAAAGAACGGGCAGGGTCTAAAGTGACGTTGGCTCTAACCTGGGTAATGAACATGCCCGTATCTGAGCTACACCAGGTGTAGGTTTGGGGAAGATAAAGGTCTTCTGCTCGAGGGCTTGAAGCACACTGGCTGCGCAGGCAGCAGGGCAGGGATGGGAACATCTATCTCGTCTGACCACATGTGGTTTCTGCAACTTGCACAACAATGATACTGGGGGTATTTGGGCTCAAAGGAGAAGTTCCAGGTCTTGCTGTCAAAATTAACGCCACGCTGGCGTAAACAGAGACAAAAACACGACCATCGAGTTTCTCAACATGTACAAGCACAAAACCTGCAGTGAAACCCTCGTGTGCATTTTGCATCACCCCGACTGCACCCGCTCAGCTCTGCACGAGGAACAAAGCACGGCGTGGGGAGAGCTGCTCTGGGGATGGTCCATGGTGTGGGGAGAGCTGCTCTGGGGATGGTCCCCGTTGATGTTGGCTTTGGGGAGCAGGGGCAAGCACCGTCCCAGGGAGCCAGGGCACAGAGGCCTCTCCTGTCAATAATCCCAGGTGGGCATTTCCTGCCAGGGAGAGAAGACCTGCTGCAAGTACCCAAAGCCCACAGAGCTGGAGCTCAGCACTTCATCGTCCCTCCTCTCCCGCTGCCTCTCGAGGGGGCAGTTACATCTGAAGTGTGTGCAGCTTCAAAGCACCGGCTCCCATTTCCAGAAGAGATTTACACCCTTGGAGCATAAATTTCCCTCAGTAAGACCCGGATAATTCTGACAGTGTGACTCCTCGGCACGCTTCATCCTCCTTCGCTCTGCCGTCCTATCCAGCTCCTATTAAAACCCCCTGGCTCCCATAGCCACGGGAGGTTAAAAGCAATGATTGACTATGTCGAGAGAATTTAATTCAACGTCCTTGTCGCCTCCTCGCACGGGCTGCTGGGCTGGATTGACACCACCAAAGGAGAGCCCCTTTTAGTGCAGCCCCGAAGCTCCAGCTGGCAGCACTCTGCATCCCACGGCTTTGGCTACCAGCACCGAGGAGCCCAGGATGAGGAGATGAAGCTGGACATCTTCTTAGGTGCAGCTCATAACTCAGGAGCAGCTGGAGCAGCCGGGGGTGAACCCGCCTGGCAGGCAGCGTGTGCCGCGGCACTCCCACCCGCACCGAAGGGACACGGCGCCATCCGAAACCAGAACGGGTTTTCCAGCAATCTGCCTTGGGAAGCCCTCGCTGAGGTCTCGTGTGGCAGCAGCATGAAGCCAGCAGGATGTTTTCCCAAGGCGGTGCTTGCTTGCTAGCGGCGCGGGGCTGTAGAGCTCTTCTGTATCAGGTGGGCTTGGCGGAGCTTAGACGTTAAGATGGATCAACGCTATGGAAAAGGGAGACTACAGAGGAGGCAGACATGAAAAAAAAGGAGATCTCAAGTCAGGATCAAAAGGCAAATTTCCATAGCCGAAGGTCAGAACAAGTCCTCCAGGCCTTTTAATGCCAAGAAAGGTCAGCTGAGCGAGACGTGGCGCTGGCAGGTCCTTTCTCACCGTGTGATTTTTCAAAATTATCTGCAGTCAAGTGACACTTCATATCATGAATTTTTTTTTTTTGGCCTTCAAAACCAGCAAATGCTCACGGCTTTTTTCCTAATACGCTCTTGTACCTTGTGGTCTGTGGTCAGGCGAAACACCTCAGAAGCTGGAAGAAGTGGCTTTACAAAAGCAATTTGTTAATCGGCAAGAGGATGACCGGGTTACAAATCCCACATCAGTCCGCTGAGAACTCAACCGCTCCACTTGAGAGTGGCGCAGGCTCACCCCCGTGTCACCGCTCGTGCTGACGTCTATTTACCAGCGCAACGCGCCGAGCCGCTCGCCTTCGCTGCTGGAACCGCACAGCACCACGGGTTACAACACCGCGCCGGCGCCTTGCGACAGCAACTCTATTTTTTCCCCTTTAATGAGAAACAAGACGTGTTCATAGCTGTGTGCACCCAGCGAGAAGCGTTGCACGGGCCGAGTATCACAGAGCGAGGCAAACACGGAGTCAGCGACGAACACCCTGCTCAGCCGGCGCTCCGAGACCCTTCCTTTTATTCACAGCTCAACCACAAAAGCCACTGTCCGAAGAAGACAGCAGCTGCCACGACACTGCTGTGCTTTTCTCGTGATGTCCCTGAGGCAGATCCAGGTCTATTCCTTCCCCTCCAGCTGAGGTGCAAACCTAGGCCATGAAATGTTTGGCTCTCTTGTTGTTCAAATGCGTTTATTTACTTGAACCCTGGGTCAGGCGGTGCCAGGGCAGCGCCGGCGAGCTGCGGTTCCTTCTTCATTTATTTAGTCACTGGGGCATTGGTGCCTCCATCCTCCACTGGTGCCTTCTGGAACGTCAGCAAGCTCTAAAGTATTTCTGCCTCTTCCAGCGAAACCATCTGGTTCACGTGCTCCTGGGCAAAGGAGGGTCCCCAGGGTGGTGGGGCAGGAGCTGCTCCTCCCCAGCCCGATCCAGGGTTATTGGGAGCCTGGGCTAACAGCCAGGATTGAATAAAATACTGAAGTAGCTAAAAAGAGGTGAAAAGGGGGCAGGTCCCTGCCCAACTGCCCCACCACCCACTGGGTCCACATCCCAGAGCTCGTATTTTACGGTGGGCAAACCCCCAACAGTGGTTTTGAGATGCTTTGCAGGCACACTGCACGGCGCACCCTGACACCCCCTTGCCTCCAACCCTGGGAGGTCTGATCGAAATAAAAAGTGAATGTAATTACCCTCCATCCCTGGAGGTGTTCAAGGTGTTCAAGGCCAGGTTGGACAGGGGGTTGTGGATGCTCCATCCCTGGAGGTGTTCAATGCCAGGTTGGATGGGGCTTTGAGCAGCCTGGTCTAGTGGGAGGTGTCCCTGCCATGGCAGGGGTTGGAACGAGATGATCTTTGAAGTCCCTTCCAACCCAAACCATTCTGCGACTCTATGATATCACATTAGATTCAAAGAAGGGATCAAAACCCAATGGAAGCTTCACCCTCCAGCTGAACCGGGGCGAACACTCGTCTGCTCGACTCCCAGGTCCAGCCCGAACACAACCGCCATCGCCAAGGCACCGGACTTTGGGGTGGGAGAGATGCACTTCAGGCACCTAAGCTCGGCTAGAAGCCGTACCCTAATCTCATTCTTGTGCTCAGTGAACCCCGTCCCAGCCCAGGTCCGCTGGCTGTGAGGAGCAGGGCTTGGGTGGCACCAACCCCCAGCCCACCGCGGGCAGGAGGCATCGGGCTCCCATAGCTGCTGCTGCTCCCCGAGTTCTGCTCCGAATGGAGCTGAGAATTCATCTACGCACTTCACACTGACAAGTCTTGGGTTTTTTTCCTCTCCTCGTGTCCTCAGCATTCGATGCCTGATGTAATTTATCCCCTGTGAGGCACTTGCTAAAGCTGGTCAGTGGCTTCCTGGCTGAACAAGACGTGTTCAGGTAAACAGGGCATTTCCCGGGAAATCTCATCAACAAAGCAGCTTTCACAAAAAAAAAAAAAAAAGAAAGAGCATAAACTGTGTATTAAATATTTTATTTCCTCCAGCAGGCAAAATGAAACACTTCCAAAGCCCTGAGTGGGGGTGGAGGAGGCAGCTCCCAGCCATGGAGAGCACCCACCTACCAGGGCTGTGCCTCAGCAGATGAGTTATTCATTGAATCACAGAATGGGTTGGGTGGGAAGAGACCTGTAAAGGTCATCGAGTCCAAACCCGTGCAGGGAGCAAGGACATCTGCAAGTAGAGCAGGTTGCTCAGAGCCCCGGCCAACCTCACCTGCAATGGTGCCAGGGATGGGGCAGCCACCACCTCTCGGGGCAACCTGGGACAGGCTCTCACCACCTTCAGCAGCAACAATTTCTTCCTTATGTCCCACCTAAACCTGCCCCTGGTCAGTTTAAATCCATCGTCCCTTGTTCTGTCACTAAAGGCCCTGGTAAAAATAGGTCCCTCTTACTTTTAAGTCTCCTTTAAGTACTGAAAGGCCCCAAGAAGGTCTCCCTGGAGCCTTCTCTTCTCCAGGCTGAACAAGCCCAACTCTCTCAGCCTGGCCTCCCAGCAGAGGGCTTCCAGCCCTCCCATCATTGCTGGGGCCTCCTGTGGCCCCGCTCCACCAGGTCCATGTCTCTGCTGTGCTGAGGACTCCAGAGCTGCCCCAGCACTGCAGGGGGGTCTCCCCAGAGCGGAGCAGAAGAGGAGGTTAGGCCACCCTAACAGGAGGCACCCAACCTGCCACGCACCCAGCTCCAGCGCTCAGCACTGCAGGGAACTGCTGACCCTAAAACCCTCATTTTGCTCTCTCTCTGCCGCTAAAATGGCAGGTTTTGTGTCAAGTCTTCAGCCTGCTGAAGATTTCCATATGGGCGATGTTCAACCGTGTTGTGGTGGAAAGCCAAAGGATGGGGAGAGCCGGGCAGGACATGTGGGGTCGGTGGTACCCGCTGAGGTGGGAAGGGTGGCAGGAGGGAAGGCGCCTGCGTTGCTTCCATCCAACGCCCATCAGGTTTCAGCAGCAGCATGAGGAGAAACGTTGTCATCCGGGGCTACCCCAGCAGCACCCGCCTCTGCGAGGAGCGGAAACCCGTCCTGGTGCAGAAATATGAAACGAGTGATCTCGGTAGGGACGAGACGGTTCCTACGGCTGTGTGACATCCTCAGCGCCGTGGTCTGAGCCACCCACGTGATGGGCTCCGTGTGCAGTACTGCTCAGGCACTTATTTTCATATACACAGAGGAATTTAGTTTCTAAGGATGACGGTGATGTACGTTATTGTCCGGTGACATGTGCCGCTGGCCTTCACCTACCCAAGCTGACCCAGTTCTCAACCATCAACAGCTTTCCCAGGAGGCAGCTCCAAGATACAAACTCCAGCATCTTCTGCAGTCTCCAAATAGTCATATTTTCTCAGCTATTCTGAGTCCTGGCACAGCTTTCAAGAGGCAGCTCTCATCCGGCTTTCTGCTTCAGCAGGAGCAAACGTGGCCGCAAGACGCTGGAGTGTTTCATATTTTATAGAAACCACCATGCCAAAAATATGATTCAAAGTCCTTGGCCGGAGACAGAGTCAAAGCAGAACATCGGCTCATTTGGGGGCTACGCCAAGACTCCTGCACTATAAATGCAGCAGCACATCAATAAAATAAGACCACTTAGGTAGATGAGTGCAGACCTGCCTCCCCTTTAGGCCATCGTGGACCTCGATTCCTGGCCAGGTGGAGAAGCGGTGAAAGTCTTTCCTGATGTTTTCTCTTCAGTCCCAGCCCTCACCTTGATGGAGCCGGCGGCTGAGTTCTCCAACCCCACGTTTGCTGGAGCCTGTGCAGCCCCCGATCGCAATGTCCCTCCTAAAAGGAGGTTCTCGGCCTGTTTAGCAGATGCTGATAGAATTCTGCTGGCTGAAGTTTAAGGAAGAACTCTGGAAAAATAGGACTTCAAAGGGAATCCGGCACCTTAGAGTCATCTGGGATGGATTTGTTCAACTGCAGGTTTGTGAGGTACAGGGAGCTGAGGGTGAGGACAGTAAGTACGGGAGTGTTCAAGTGGTCACAACTCACATTCACACAGGGGCAATGATTTTCTAGGATCAATCAGTGGCTGAAGCAGCTGACGGGTGCATGACACTGGAAAGTGATGCCAGAGCAAAGCGCTGCTGTCGCCCCATCAGCTCCCTTTGATAGACACAACCCAGAGTCATCCTGCTGCAGGAGCAGCCTGGATCTTCCCACCGGTACCCGCAGGGCTGGGAATGAGGCGTTTATTGAGAACAGCCCTGGGAGAAGGACCTGGGGGTGCTGGGGGTGAGGACCTGGAGCTGAGCTGGCCCTGTGCGCTCGCAGCCCAGCAGCCAACGTCCTCCTGGGCTGCATCCCCAGCAGCGTGGGCAGCAGGGCAGGGAGGGGATCCTGCCCCTCTGCTGCGCTCTGGGAGACCCCCCTGCAGTGCTGGGGCAGCTCTGGAGTCCTCAGCACAGCAGAGACATGGACCTGCTGGAGCGGGGCCAGAGGAGGCCCCAGCAGTGATGGGAGGGCTGGAAGCCCTCTGCTGGGAGGCCAGGCTGGGAGAGTTGGGCTTGTTCAGCCTGGAGAAGAGAAGGCTCCAGGGAGACCTTCTTGGGGCCTTCCAGTGCTTCAAGGGGCCTGTCAGAAAGCTGGGGACAGACTTTTGAGCAGGGTCTGTTGGGACAGGACAAGGGGGGATGGTTTGAAACTAAGAGAGGGAGATTTAGACTAGAGAGAAGGAAGAGATTCTTTGATGCTGAGGGTGGTGAGAGCCTGGCGCAGGTTGCCCAGAGAGGTGGTCGCTGCCCCATCCCTGGCACCATTGCAGGTGAGGTTGGCCGGGGCTCTGAGCAACCTGCTCTACTTGCAGATGTCCCTGCTCCCTTCAGGGAGTTGGACTCGATGACCTTTAAAGTCCCTTCCAACGCAACCCATTTTGTGATTCAATGACTCCATGATTTTTAGAGTCTGGCAAAGGTCCAAAGTCGTAAAAGAGCGGAAGCTGCCACCAAGCTTCATAGAGATCCCCTAAAATTTGTATAAAAAAATGAAATGTGTGCACGCTTTTGAAGGTCTCATATTGTTTTGGATTTTTTTCAACCATTCTTTGGGATCGATCTGTGTGAGTGAACCTGCCAGGAAGCCAGCACAGATAAGCAGGAGGACCATTTGCTACGGCAAAGCCACAAGCTCAGCTTCTGCCAGCACCAATGACAGTGATGCCACCAGAGCCACGTGAAATGAGTGGATCTGGGGGCTGGCAATCACGGGGCCAACGGTGTGTGGGCTCTCCCTGCTTGTTGCATCCCACCCACAGCTCTGGTCCAGTAACACCTCCCTCGGGCAGCCGTGCCGAGGACCGGGCTGTCATTGTCCCCAGCTGCCCTGCAGCCCGTGGAACACCGAGCTGCCGCGTGGGCATCCAGCTCAGCTCCCTTCTATTCCACACACATCGTTGCTGAGCTCATTAAAACCAGAGCCGGGAATGTAACGGGAGGGCTCTGACATCCCGGGGAACATCCACTGCCAGGTGCCCTCGCTCGGCACCGCGGCACGGGCAGAATTCTGCAGCTGCCTTTGCCCGGTGTGTGTGTGCGGAGGGGTGATGGAGACTGACTGCTCGGAGCGCTCCAGCTCCCCGTCACTATGGCAACCTGGATATTCATCATCCCAGCTGATGCTTCATTTCTGCCAGCCAACCAGGGCGGATGCAGAGCAATGAGAGATGGGTTCGTTTACTGCCTCCTCTGATTGCCGCTCGGTGCACCCCAGATAACCCCTGGAGAAGCGAATTCTGCCTCAATCCCCCTTCCTGCGGGTGTTTTTGCGGTTCCCTGGGGAGGGTCCCGCTCGCCACCGCTGCAGTGGCAGCAGTGCTGGCGCAGAGGGCTGTCAGGCTCAGTGTCACCATGACCTACTTAGTGCAGGACGAGGTGACATCATGTGAAATTGCCAGTGGCTTCCCAGGCCTCTGGGCCACTCTGTCTGGTCGCAACGCCGTCCTAACCTGACCCCGACATGGAGACACGGACCCCCCCGGCCGCCGGTCTAACCTTGCTCTGTCAGCGCAGAGACGTGTCCCCTCCTCGGCTCCTCTGACCTGGAACCGCTCTGCGTAGTCCTGCCTCTCTATTTCCAGCTCTGATCTGAAAACCTAGTTTTTTTTTTTCTCCTTTTCTAATCGAAATGAGAGAAATTAGCTAAAGCTTCAGGGGATAGAAGAATGCCATTTTAAAAAATGGAGGTGTTATTGCGCTGTACTCCCCCAGCGAGAAGCACCATCCCCGTTCCCCCTCCCCATGCGCAGGAGGGTTTCTGTCACAGGGTGGCTGATAAAAGGTCACACTTTGAGGGGCAACCAGCGACACACACACGAGTGTTCTCCCCAGTGATTCCGGCAGTCTCAGGACTATCCAGCCCCCAGCTTGTTCATGAAAGCCCCACCGAGGAGTCGAATCCAAGACGGCTCCTCCTCACCCGGCAGCCGCACGGGGACATCTTAGCTGAGGAAGCTGAATCATCCTTCAGTTAACGACAGGCTTTTAACCTGATGTGGAAGAGTCTCGCCGAGGTCTCTCTCCTCGTAAAAACGCCTCCCTCTATGGCCAGAAGAAGAGTCACTTGAATACAGTGATTTTTCCACCTCTCCTCTGGGTTTGCAGGGAGCGGTTTGATGGTGACGGAGGTGGCAGCAGGGACACCGCGTCTCCCGCAAACACCTCACCCTGCCAGCTGCCTCCCAGTTCACAACACGTAGCGGGCCCTGCAGAGCCAGGAAGGGAGGAATCATCAGGCAGAGGGTGACGGACAGGAAGGGGAAGGGGAAGCAACAAGTCAGGGTGACTCAGGGCACAGAGCTCTCGACTGCTCCATCACCACCGTCAGGTTCAGCTTTGGAACCACCTGCTACTTCCCTCTTATTTCCTGGGCCAAGAGCACACCCAGGACCCTTCGGAGGAGCTTGAAGAGATAAAACCAGTACTCAGGGCTTAAAAAGGGATTTGAAATACAAAGGGTGCTCAGAAGGTCAGAGGCAAGCTCAGGAGGAGGTTGTACCAAGGGTGGGTTGACCGAAAAAGCACTGAGAAGAGGCTGGGGTCTCATGAACAAGAACTCGGCTCACGGAGTGACTCGGTGTGGTTGTTTGGCTGCCAACATCCCTGCGGGCTGTCAGCGGAGTCCCAGAGGTCGGTGGTATTTTAGGTACAATGTTTGGACAGGTTTACAGCCGTTCTCAGGAGGTCGGGGCTGACGCACCCCATCTACGCCAAACTTCCCCAGGGTTTTTTTTGAAGTCTTGAGAAAATTTGGCCTCTGTTTCCCAGCACGGGACGGCCAAAAGATGGGGATGGTTGGTCATGCAGGAGAATTTAGGTTATAGAGAAGAGACAAGAGCAGTAACGGCAGCAAGCAGCCATGAGGTGGACAAATTGAGGAGGAAGCGGGGGATTTCAGGAGCGGCAAGAAGGCAGAAAGAGGCTGGTGGGGCCGTGCAGTGTCGCGAGCAGCCTCCGCTCCCGTAACATCAGGAAAAGTTGCCTCTACTGCCTCGAAAACTCTGTTGCACAGAACAGTTCATGTGGGAAAGCCCAGCTCGAAGCAGCGCTGACAGGGCTCGGGAACAGCACTGCCGTGGCCCGGTGAAACGCTTTGGGTCTAATCCAATCCCAGGCATGATGGAAGTCATTGCCGCTCTGGACAAGAGCAGCGCAGTGGAGCAGGTTTGAAGCCATGAAGCCTGAGGACAACAGATGATGAGGTGGGCTCTGCAAGAAAGATTTTCCTTCCATGAGGACACTTAAGAGCCATGAAGCAAAGTCCTCCCAGGAGCACACGGGACCATGCAGGTATTTAGAAGGAGGAATGGAGTTCTGGACTCCCGATGTCCTCTCCAAGGACCCAGAGCAGCCCCTTTGCTGAACCCATTGTGGCAGCCGACCTGCCAGGAGCTCGGGGTCAGCCACGGGCGCTCCCCACAACCAAGAACCGAGCTGAGAAGTATCACCCTCTGCCTAACGATTAGGGGCAGCCTATTTCAAGCCAGACAATTCCTAAGAGCACCAAACTTCCCCTGCGTTTCCTTAATATTACGGATTCATGATGCCCTGCAAGGCATCAAGGACGCTTCCCAGAACCAGGACTTAGGCTATACTAAGAAATCAATTTCTTATGCGACAGCAAAATGATGGGCAGGTTTTTCAGTGGCTCTTGTGCGTTCAGAGAGGTTGGGCGGCCCGTTCGGGTTTTTAGGATCTCAGAAGCACTTGCTGAGATGTTCCACAGTGGTCTCGGTATCACTTCTGCCAAGTGAAGGGCTCTGAAGCTGCAGTCGCAGAATAAAAAACTGCCGCCGCTTCTGCTTCCCTTTGTTCTCTCGTCTCTGTTCACCGGTACATCAGCACAATTCACAGAGGCAGGAAAAAAAGGCAACTTGCTGTGAGCAAAGACAACTACGTCTTATTTGAATACCTGACCTATTTCTGCGTTTCACCTGCCTAGCTTATCCAACAAGAAGTCTGGGGCTGCAGAAGTAGCTGCAGGAGCTGTGTTGGAGCGTGCGAGAAACTCTCTTCCTTGCGGCAAAGGCGGCGTGAAAAACAGGCACATAAACACCAAGATTTTTGCTAATGGAAACTAAAAATTTGGAGGGGAAATGCACATTGCCAGGCTGATTCCCACTATATCCAGCATTTCCTGGAGCATCTTCCTCACAACATATAACGTTCATTTCAGGTTTTCTGTGACTCCCCTGGAGGACAACAACTACGCAGGCACAAACGTGGACGTCCACATTCCACCATCTACCACCAGCTACCAACCTGGGATTACAGCAAATCCCTCCCTGCCTGAAATTCAACTCCTTGCTCGGTAGGCAGGGCGAGCTCATTTTGGAAATCTCAGCCTCTGTCAACACCCCTGCCTGGTGAGACAGGCTTTGAAATGATCTCAGGAGCACATCAGCCAGCTTGGGGCAAGGCGAGGCCCAGGGAAGGTGCAGGAGCTGCCTCAGAGGCTCGGGGAGGGACGCGGAGGCTGAGCGATGGCTTGTGACCCACCAGCGAGGCTCTCGGTGGCCTCCAGCTCCCGCGAATAAACACGGGTCTGTTCCCGAGCAGGCTCAGGATGCGAGCTTCGGAGCGCGAACACGTTACTAGGCACAGCGAAACGCTTTTAATTACTGTCTGGCACAGTTTGCATTCTCAGCTGCAAAAGAATCGATCCTTCTTCCTATCTTTCCCTGCAGCGGAGGGAGGCTTTGATTTCCATGCTATTTCTGTTGATGAGCCTCTTTCCTTCCCACCCCCGACCTGCTGCTTCGTGTAGATGGGAAGCAGCGCCGAGGGCTGGCAGGCCTGGCTCCACTGCAGCAGCTCCAACCACGTCACCATCATCCCAAACAGCTGGGTAGACATTGGAACAGGCTGCCCAGGGCAGTGGTGGAGTCACCATCCCGGGAGAGGTTCAAAGAACGAGTAGATGTGGTGCTTCAGGACATGGTCTAGGGGTCAGGGAGATGTTGGGATGAAGGTTGGACTTGATGATCCTAGAGGTCTTTTCTAACCTAAATGATTCTATGATTCTATGACTCGGGACCCTCCATGCCTCTGGCTCCACCCTTCTCCTCCACTACCAGCCCACAGGGATTCCATGATGCACCATCACAGCCGCAGGACCTGGGGACCTACAGGGTCAGGCACTGGAACAGGCTGCCCAGGGCAGTGGTGGAGTCACCATCCCGGGAGAGGTTCAAAGAACGAGTAGATGTGGTGCTTCAGGACATGGTCTAGGGGTCAGGGAGATGTTGGGATGAAGGTTGGACTTGGTGATCCTAGAGGTCTTTTCCAACCTAAATGATTCTATGATTCTGGGGTTTCATGCTCCTAGAGCAACTTCTCAAGTAGATGTGATGCTTCGGGACATGGTCTGCTGGTCATGGAGATGTTGGATGAAGGTTGGACTTGACGATCCTAGAGGTCTTTTCCAGCCTAAATGATTCTCCGATTCTCCAAACGCAGGTGGGTTTGGCAAAACAGAGATATTCTAAGAATAAGCCGTGGTGTGATACATCCTTCGGTTTCCAGTCGAAGAGGGACACTCGTCACCTCCCAGGGCTGTGGCAAGGATGAATAACTACAATCCCTGAGCCACGCCGAATGCTATTTGGAGGTACCGAGCGGTGGTAGCTCACCGGTATCACATCCATCTTTTAGCAGGCAGAATTATCAATATTTTATGCCTCTATATTTCACAGTCTGTGCTAGGAGAAATCAGCAGATTTACACATGGCACTGAGAAATTTGCTACATCAACCAAATGCCTGCGAAGCTAAAGCCATTAACAAATCAAATATCTACGGCTCAAGCATTCAGTATTAATTTATTTTGCTGCAGTCATTCCAGCTGAGCAAAATACCTTCCCCCCACCCTGGTTTCTAATCAGCTTCCATCCTCCTCTGGGCTTACCAGAGTTAAATCTTTCACATTGCTCTCTGTGATAAATTGCAAAATTGAGCTGCGAATGGGGAAAAAGGAGTCGCAAAGCAAATGCTTCCACTAGGAATAGATTAACTCTTTGTTCCAAGGCTATCACATCATTTCAAGAGGCTTCCTCTGTGTTTCCTGAAGAGCCATTGCACTGACAAGATAAGATGCCACCACTGTGAAATAATCTCTGGGAAAAAAATCATTCCTCTCATCTCCAAGGGTTTGCCCACACGTGAGCCAGCTGGAGAGCTCCACGGCAGTGCCACCGACAGCAGATGAATCCCTCATAGAGAATCACAGAATGGGTTGGGTGGGAAGGGACCTTTAAATGTCATCGAGTCCAACCCCCTGCAGGGAGCAGGGACATCTGCAACTAGAGCAGGTTGCTCAGAGCCCCGGCCAACCTCACCTGCAATGGTTCCAGGGATGGGGCAGCGACCACCTCTCGGGGCAACCTGGGCCAGGGGGTCAGCACCCTTATTATACGAAAATTCTGCCTTCTCTCTAGTCTCAATCTCCCTCTTTGAGTTTCAAACCATTCTCCCTTGTCCTGTCCCAACAGGCCCTGCTCAAAAGTCCCTCCCCAGCTTTCTGACAGGCCCCTTGAAGCACTGGAAGGCCCCAAGAAGGTCTCCCTGGAGCCTTCTCTTCTGCAGGCTGAACAAGCCCAACTCTCCCAGCCTGGCCTCCCAGCAGAGGCTTCCAGCCCTCCCATCATTGCTGGGGCCTCCTGTGGCCCCGCTCCACCAGGTCCATGTCCTTCTTATGTTGGGGACTCAAAGCTGAAAGCAGTGTTACAGGTAGGGTCTCATGAGAGCAAAGTAGAGGAGAAAAGACGTATCACAGAAGATGCTCTCCACACTTTCACACAACTTTCCACCAACACCACAAATGAGGAATGTTCGTCAATCTAATTTAAAAACTGCATCTGAGGATCTTGGCTTTTTGCAACCCAAGTTTTTGTTTGTGAGTGACGGAGGTTGCCCACGAGAGTTTTCAGTACATAAGATAAAAACAATCCTTTGCAAGACAGATCTGCTCTCAGTCCCACGATTCTCCCTTCCTGTCTCTACTGGAGCCAACTGGTCTCCTCCCCCTTCACCGTCCCAGAGCTTCTCTTTTCTACCTCCAGCAGCTCCCTACACAGAATAAGCGGAGAGGACAACAGCTGATGACATCCAGGGCGTTCGTTAATGCAGCAGCTAGAAATAAGGAGATGACGGCAGAATGACGCGGCAGCCAGACCTCGGTACACGAGCACACGGTCACTGGACCACAGAGCTTGGAGACGCGTTGTACACAAAGCTACAAACCCCACGTGAGAAGCCGGAGGGTCAAAAGGCGTGAGCGTCGGTGTGACCCCCGGCTGGCGAGCGCTAAAGCTCTCCCTGATCTCGTCTGTCCTGGCGCAGCTCCTGCTCTTCTCAAGGCGACGCGCCGAGCGACGTCTGTGTCACGCCAAGAGCTCGGTGTTAAGCCATGCTCTGTATCGCCGGGTGAACCTCCCCGGCTTGCACAGTGCCAGCGATTAGGAGAGACGATTAGAGAGAGGCTGCCCGACCTTGAGATCAACGAAAGCCCTCCTTAGGTCACGCCGGCTTCTGCAGGGCTAAAGCCCTACCACGCACGTGAGGAGCCACCAGCTTAGTCCCCAAGAAGCAGAGGTCCTGGCAGAGCCGCGGCGGCCGAGCGCAGCGCAGCGTCACACGCCAGCCAGCGCCAGCTACTCAGGGAGCTGCTCAGTGAAAATCCTGCCTGGAAATGACCCGTCAGCAGATACGTGTCTGTCTGCGCTCCCGTGAGGCGCTGCCGCCCAGCCCCGCTTGCCGGCAGCGAGGTCAAGCCTGTGGTGAGCTACCAGCATCCCCAGCCCAACGCCGAGAGAGATAAAGATGCTTTGTAGACCAGTGTTTCCCAAAGGGGATGAGACTCACTTGACTCTCTTCTGGGTGGACGCATCTTCACGGTGACTCTGACGCTCAGGGAAGAGCCACCTCCCTGCACATCACCACAATCACCTCGGAATTCCAGAGGGAAGCGGCTGGAATTACTGGCTCCATGTGTACATGCTGGTGGCCAGGAGAAAGCAAGCTGCTGACAGGTAATTAAGTGCTCCTTAGCTAGTGTAAACGCTTAGGTCACTAATTGGAGCTGCTCCTCACTCCTTTGCTCTTTCTGTCCCATCCAGAAGGAGCTGAGCTGCTCTCAGCAGAAGTCAATATAATTAAGGCTTATTATTCTGCACATCTATACGCAACGTTTTTGCAATTATTTTTCACATCCTCCGTGATCTCTGAGCTCTCTGAAACTGTGACCCACGTGCACTGTGGCAAGGATGAGAGGTGAGGTTCAGAGCTCGTGATACGTGGTGATACTGGAGAAAGCCACAGGACCCCAGGAATGAGGGATACCTGGGAATGGTTTGGTTCCTGGGCAGTGAGGCTGCAGCCAGCACTTAGCAGCCTGCCAGCACTGCTGCCGCTTTCAAAGCTGCATTTCTTTAACAAGTTATTTAAATTAAAACCAAGTTCTGACTTTGACCTGGACAGGCTGGAGAGCTGGGCAGAGAGGAAGCTCATGAAGTTCAGCCAGGGCAAGTGCAGGGTCCTGCCCCTGGAGAGGAACAACCCCATGGACCAGTACAGGTGAGGGGGGGACTGCTGGGAAGCAGCTCTGCAGAGAAGGACCTGGGAGTGCTGAGGGACAACAAGTTGCCCATGAGCCAGCAATGGGCCCTCATGGCCAAGAAGGCCAATGGTGTCCTGGGGTGCATTCAGAAGAGCATGGCCAGAAGGTTGAGGGAGGTTCTCCTCTCCCTCTGCTCTGCCCCAGTGAGGCCACAGATAGAGTCCTGGGTCCTGTTCTGGGCTCCCCAGGTCAAGAGAGACAAGGAGCTACTGGAGAGAGTCCAGCAGAGGCAGTGGAGATGCTGAGGGGCCTGGAGCATCTCTGTGCCCAGGAAAGGCTGAGAGCCCCGGGGCTGCTGAGCCTGTTGGATGAGATGATCTCCAGAGGTCCCTTCCAACCCCCACCATCTGGGATTCTGTGACAGGAAGAGCACATGGACACTTTCAGCAGTGGAAATAGTGACTAATCGGCCAACACAAACTAACTGCATCCTTACTGTGCTTCCGAGACTCTGTCCCATGACGGTGGGAACTCAAGTGAAGCCTGTGGTCCGTGTAGAACCCAGCGCTGCTCTCCTGTCCCAGGCTGCATCTCCGCAGTAACCTCCGCTCTGCTTCAGGTGTCTTCAGCTCCAAAAAGCAGCTGGCTTCTCTTAAACCTATAGTGTTTGCAAAGAGGGGTTTTGGTTTGTGGCTTTGAATAAATGATGTATTCTAGTCCTGCCTTCCGCTGATGAATATTTTGACGGAGGGCTGGGAGGAGGCTGTGCCTGGCTGTCCGACTTGTCTTTGGGGAGTAGGAAGGGTGTAAGTTAACCAGTGAGTTAACCAGTGAGTTTTCCCTTTCCTCTGATCATTTCTTTGAAAGTCTCATCTCTTTTATCACTCCGGCGCATGGCTGACGCGCGTCTGTCCACGGAGCTGGCGGGGGGGCTCTGGCAGGGGTGGGAGGAGCAGCCCTGCCTCGCGCTGCCCAGCCCCGTTTCATCCCAAACGCCTTCGAAAATTAATACACCTCTTCAGTGAGCTGCCTGAGGCTGCTCACGGCTCTTGGAAGGAGCGCTGGACTTCTGGGCTCCTGCTCCGGCGTGCCCCAGAACAGTCTGTAGGTCCCTGGCCATGCTGCTGCCGGCTCGCTTCCCACGGGAGGCTGGTCATCATCTCCGCTTACCACTTGCTCCTCTCTCTGCAGTGGAAGTTATCTCCGGAGCAGATCTGGTGTTTAGGGGTCAGTTGTACCGTTTGTCTGCGTAAGGGACAATGAGGTAATTGGCCCGTGGTGGTTGCCCAAGGAGCAGAGTGGAGTCCACAGGGCGAGCCCTTCACAGCCCTCACCTCGCACTCTGGTTTCAAATGCTTCATCCTGATAATTGGAAGCGTTTGGAAATGTGACTGGTCTGCGTGGCATGAGAGCACTGACGTGCTTGTTACAGTTGGGTTGGTGTCTCAGAGCATTGCGCTTATTGGGCGAGTTAACGCAGCCCCTGCTTGAGTTTAACAAAAGCCCCTTCAGAAGGAGGGTGAGGGCACTGGGCTGTGTTGTATTTCCACCAGGCCAGTGCCTGGTGAAGACTAGCTTTATACAGTTAAAATTCCAGAATCCCAGCATGGTGGGGGTTGGAAGGTACAGCTCCCAGACATCTGGAGATCATCTGGTCCCACCCCCCTGCTCCAGCAGCTCACCCAGAGCAGGGGGCCCAGGATCGTGTCCAGGCACCTTTGGAATCTCTCCAGAGGAGGAGACTCCACAACCTCTCTGGGCAGCCTGGGCCAGGCTCCATCACCCTCACACCAAACAACTTGCTCCTCCTGTTCAGATGGAGCCACTGGGTTCCAGTTGGTGCCTATTGCCCCTTGTCCTGTCACTGGGCACCACTGACAAGAGTCTGGCCCCATCCTCTTGCCCCCACCCTTTAGCCATTGATCAGCATTGATCAGATCCCCTCTGAGGCTTCTCTTCTCCAGGCTGTTGCGGAAGGAACCACCTTCACAAGCTCTCTCTTGCTCTGTGGCACAATCCCCACCCTACCCTACAGACCCAGCATTCCCACGTGAGTTTGAGAGGAGAACTGGAGCCTGCCGTGCTGTAGATGTTTACCTGGGGGGAAGCCGACAAAGCGCAGAGCAGCTCGTGGCCCCCCTGCTCTGCTGCCTCTTTCGCAGAGGAAACCACAACCCAAACCCGGCCTCACTGTAGACTCGGGCGGTCACAGGCTCAGCGCCGAGTGTTTGGGAACGGTTCTTTACAGGTGGAGCACGAGCGATGGGGGACATTAACACCTGCTGCCGCTTCTGACTGTATCTCAGTCTGGTTTTTTTTTGCTTTCTTTCCGGTTTTATTTGACAAGGAAAAGCCAAAAGGCAAGTGATGAGCTGCAGTCTGGCCGTGAGCAGAACGATGGCTTTCCAAAAATTCCGCTTTAGCTTCTCTATGCAAAGGTCAGAGCAGGAGGGAACAACCCTGTGGTGACCCAGAACTCGTGACCAATCTGAAACCCTCAAGAGCAAAGCCCCGCTGGCTTCTCTCCGTGCTACTCTGCTCTCCTGGGGCAGCCAGAAAGCCCCCGAAGTCTCTCCAGCTTTTCTCATGCATTTTTCATTCACTGCCTGTAGGTTATTTGCCCGGCTCTGGGGGATGCGCGGCTCCTGCAGCCCATCAATACTGCTCAGCTGTCCAGCAGAGCCGCTATCGATGGGACTGAGCCAGTCACCCGAGGCTGAACGTGCCCGTTACCCCCTCCCAGTGCTCCCAGCTTCTGGCTGACCCAGAAAGTGAGAGGTGCTCCAGCTAGACCTGCTCCCAGCAGAGCCCGGCGCAGACCCGCACTGTCTGCTCTGCCAGCACCAGGCTCTGGAAAACAAACTCACGGACTAATTCAGGCGGGAGGGGATCGCTGAGGTCACCAACTCCAGGCCCCTGTCCTAAGAGGGGCCAACTTGAACATCAGATCCCGTTTCGGGACTAGGCAGCAAGTGGGACCCATTAAAGCCGCCAGCTCGGGGAGGCCTCTCGGAGCTCACCTCTGAACTGCTCTGGCCAGCCCTGCATGAGGGCATCAGAAGAGGATGACTTCTGGAAAACAATTGTTGTCTGCTAAGTGACACTTCCCAACTTTTAAGGCCAAGGAGATGTTGATCCTAATCCAGATGAATTTACGGCTTTCCTAGAGGCTTCCAGACACAGCTGGACATCAACAGCCTACAAGCTCCACAAACGTCGGAGCCAGGAAAGCTGCAGAAGGAAGACCTCACCCCAGCCGGGAAGGGGAGCACCTCCCGTACCTCCAGACCTGCGACAGAATAAAAAGCAGTAGCCTGGGAAAGTGGGAATGGTTGATAGATTTACTGCAGTGCCGAGGCAGCCACCACGGAGCTCTCCAGAGCCAGGGATGTGCCCGTGCTCATTCCCGATGCCCCGAGCACCTCCTGAACCACGACCATCGCTGGAGGAGGCAGCGGCAGGGCATGGCCATGGCTCCTGGCAGAGAGGGACACCCAACTGCTTTCCAACCTGAGGGCAGAGCCTTCATCTCCAGGAGGAAGATGGGATTATGGAATCTCCTGCCCATGAAGCAATAGCCTCGGGGCTGATCCTGCAGCTGGAGGCTGCTTCCTTTGCTTCCTGCCTTTATCTCTTCTCCTCATCTTCGGAATCCAAAGGAGATGAAAAACAAAGGGGCTGAGCTGTCTGCTGCCTACTTGCACAGGGACACAGACAAAAGGGAGGAGAGGGTGCTGTGCTATTTAAGGCTGCCTCCTCCTCAATTCCTAGGGGTGGAATTTTACCTCCGGGAGTGTTGATTGCTTTGTAGGAAGGATTTAAAGACTACTTATGCAAAAATGATCATTAAAACCGAAATTAGACCTATGCCTAGACAATATTTTCCACTGCAATTGTTCTCAAAATCCAGAATAATGCACCCAATTTGCAACAGAGATTTGCTGTTGTTTTTCTGCTAAAACAAACTCAAAGTGCTGGGTTTTAAAATTACAATATGCAGAAAGCCCCTTTGACAATAAGCTTAGAGCACGATTCCGTAACTCCGCAGCCTCTAAAGTGACTTCAAATTAAAAGAATCTCCAAGTACTGTGATTAGTTTGATTACTAAATCAACAACCTGATTTAGTAAAATCACTGGCAGCTCACAAAGTATTAGCAAGAACCATTAACAAGCGTTGGCAGCTTTCGAGGCGTATTTACAAACAACTCACACCAGAATAAACACTGAAATATAATATAGAATAAATACAGCTCAAATCCCAGCTGCTCTAATTCTTTTAACCTTTCTGGTTTTACCTTGGAAAACCAGAAAACGCTCAAAATAAGCGGCATGTACTCTAAAGGTTAACGTTAATTACCTGGGTCAAAACACCTTTGGTAAATCAAGAGTCCAGAAAAACCACCTTGCAACAAACTTTGATTTTTTTTTTAGGTCAAAAATAGCTTTTAACCCCCCCAAACAGGCTATCCCAGCCCATCTGCCCTTGTGCCACTAGACAGGAGAAATTAAATTAACACCCGGATGCCTAGATTTGAAAACTGGGGGCAGAAGGCACAGCGGGGAAACGGCGCGTTGGAAATGAAGCCGACTTTAACGAAGCACGTGCCGGTTCAGCGCTTGCTCTGGTTAAATTTAATGAGTCACTGGCTTTTGATAATGTAAAGCAATCCAGCGCGTGCCTCCTTATATAATCTTTAAGTGTAATCAGATCTCGTGAGTAAGCGTTTTCTAGTCCTAAATGGGCTTCTGGCTAATAAAATGTCAAGTACCAAGTCGCGGTAGGATGGTGACTGATGGCCGGCGCTGGCTGCGGAGTGCTCGTTCCTCGTCAGCTTTTTCCGTTGCTCGATTTCTACCCATCTGCTTTGCAAGAAAACCTGTGCTTGGATCTAGGAGAGCTTCACCCAGCTCACCACAAACCCCTGCTGAGATCTCAGGAGGGACGCTGCGGCCCTTCACCTCGCTGGTGCTCCTGCGGATGCGTCCCTTCCTGGGCGTCACTACAAGGCAACTGGACAGTTCTGTCCTCCTGAATTGCTGGAAAAGTCGTCCGTGCTGCCAGGTACCTGGGGGGCTGCGAGAGGGCTGTCAGTACCGATCCCAGCATGGTGGGTGTGGGAAGGGACCTCAGGAGATCATCTCGTCCAACCCCCCTGCTCCAGCAGCTCACCCAGAGCAGGGGGCCCAGGATCGTGTCCAGGCCCCTCTGGAATCTCTCCAGAGGAGGAGACTCCACAACCTCTCTGGGCAGCCTGGGCCAGGCTCCCACACCCTCACACCAAAGAACTTGCTCCTCCTGCTCCCATGGAACCTCCTGGGTTCCAGTTGGTGCCCGTTGCCCCTTGTCCTGTCGCTGGGCACCACTGACAAGAGTCTGGCCCCATCCTCTTGCCCCCACCCTTTAGCTCTTGATCAGCATTGATCAGATCCCCTCTGAGGCTTCTCTTCTCCAGCTCAGCAGCCCCAGGGCTCTCAGCCTTTCCTGGGCACAGAGATGCTCCAGGCCCCTCAGCATCTCCACAGCCTCCACTGGACTCTCTCCAGTAGCTCCTTGTCTCTCTTGACAGAGCAGAGGGGGAGGAGAACCTCCCTCGGCCTGTGTGAGTGAAGCGAGGAGCCTGTTGGCCGGTGCTGCCGCCCCATTCAGCTGCACCCTCAGATCAAAGGTGTGCAAACGTCTGGGGCTTGTCCAAGGGGTGATACCCAGCAGCCAAATTAACCTTCCTCGGGTGACCAAAGTCTTGGCCAGACGGGCGCTGTGGGAAGGCGCGAGCGGGCAGCTTGTACTCGGCGCCATCGACTTCAACAGCTGGGGGAGCTGCTTGAGCCAAGCACCGAGCCATGCTTGGAACCACACTCTGTTTTGAAAAGTGGTAAAGCAGAGCTGGCCATGTAGTTTAACAGCAGATTTAGAATCATTGAGTCATAGAGTGGTTTGGGTGGGAAGCCATCAAGTCCAACCCCCCTGCAGGGAGCAGGGACATCTGCAACTAGAGCAGGTTGCTCAGAGCCCCGGCCAACCTCACCTGCAATGGTGCCAGGGATGGGGCAGCGACCACCTCTCTGGGCAACTTGGGACAGGCTCTCACCACCTTCAGCAGCAACAATTCTTCCTCCTATCCAGCCTAAATCTCCCTCTTTTAGTTTCAAACCATCCCCCCTTGTCCTGTCCCAACAGCCCCTGCTCAAAAGTCTGTCCCTATATTTCTGACAGGCGCCTTGAAGCACTGGAAGGCCCCAAGAAGGTCTCTGTGGAGCCTTCTCTTCTCCAGGCTGAACAAGCCCAACTCTCCCAGCCTGGCCTCCCAGCAGAGGCCTTCCAGCCCTCCCATCATTGCTGGGGCCTCCTCTGGCCCTGCTCCACCAGTTTAGCTCAAGTAGCTTCTTTATCAAGCAAAAATGAAACCAGGCTCAGAGCAAAGCAAGAGCCTCCCCATGGCTCTGGTGCTGTTCACGTGAATCTGTTTTCATGCCCATTCAAGGTGGGTGCAGCACCAAGCTTATCGAAAGATGTTCTTTTGAAAAAAAAGAGCAAACAGTTCTTGGCAGTGTGAGAAAGCAGCAGTGGGTAGCAAAAAGGTAGGAGTATGGTGTGAAGATGGGGAGGAGGGCAAGTGTGGACAGGGTGTGGGGAGAGGAGCAAAAGGGGCAAGGGCCAGGCGCACCATGGGGCTACCACGCCATGTTCTCCACCTCTGCCATTCTGATGAGTGCTGGTCAATGAATGGACACCAGCATGGAATAACTTGTCCTCTGCTCACACTTGGCTCATTTGAAGTCACTCACATGGTGCCAGAGATAAAACCAAAATACGATTTTCTCCCAGTACTTCAAAGATGACCTAAAGCTCCATCCATCTCCTGCCTCCCCTCTACGCTACTGCCTCTCCTGCTGCAGCAACAGCTCTTCTCCACCAGCTCCATTTTTAAAGGCAAAGGAGAGGGCCTTCTTGGAACGACAGAATCATTTTGGTTGGAAGAGACCTTTAAGATCATTGAATCCAACCATTCCCCCAGCACTGCCAGGGCACCACTAACCCATGGCCCTCAGCACCACACCTCTACAGCTTGGAAACCCCTCCAGGGATGGGGACTCCACCACTGCCCTGCCCAGCCTGGGACACCCCTTCACAGCCCTTGCCAGGAACAAATTGTTCCTCATGGCCAACCTCAACCTCCCCTGGTGCCACTTGAGGCCATTTCCTCTTGTTCTTGTACGCAGCATCGCTGGGTTTGACCCCAGGCCGAGAGTGCTCTCTGCTCTCTCTTGCAGACCAAGGCCACCTCCTGACCCCCTCCCGCCCGGCACTGCCAAGTGCATGAACTCGCATCCCAGCATCACCTCCAAACCATCACCACCTCTACACGCTGGTCGTGTGCCCGCCCTTCTTGCCAGCCCTGGCCAAGTGACAAACGGCACTTGAGACGGAGCGTCAACCCCGCACAGGCCTCTTGAGAGCGGCGGATTTGCTGAAGAGCAGATTAAGAAGACAAATATTGGAAAATGAGGATGTAACACTTGAAGGAGAAGCAGAGATTTTTCAGTACCCAGATGCTGGCAAATTCTCTTTTCAGAGAAGAGTTGCTGTTCCCTGGCGACGTGCACCAGCCAGTTTATTGTCATCATCTGGGCCAGGGCTCCTCTTTGTGCGCAGCAGTGGCTGCATAAAACCCTCATTGTTGGCGACTACAACACTGGGGTAAGTAATCCCAGCATCGCTTTGCTCACCCTGCCTGAGCTTTCCATTCTTTTCCCCGCAATATTCCTTCCTGTCGAGGCTGCAGATCATCAGAGAATTGATAGGGCCCAATGCTGATGAAGAAACCTTCCGTAGATCTCCATCAAGGGTGCTGGACACGTGCTATTTCTAGAGGAAATTCCATGTTTCTGATCCATGTTGACTGATCTCTTGAAAAGCATCTCCACTTCTGTGCGGCACTTGCCAGCTGGGCAGGAAGCGAGCACAGCCCGGCACAACGGGAGGGTTTTCCCTGGTTTTATACCTCTATGCCCAGGTCTTTGCAGAGAGCTGGTGGTGGAGCAAGCGGAAGAAGATGGCTTCTCCTGAGCACCTTGGAAATGCTTCAGCAACCGCAGCAGTTAACTGCTGTCAAAGGAAAGGAGCTCTTCAGCTGGAATAAGAGCACTGATTCCCAAGGCTATCCCAGCGATTATGAGGACAAGGGGGTCACAAACATGATGAATCTGCATATGGATGGAGGCCTCGAAGTGCTGGGACCTAGGAGGCTTCCTAGTGCCCAGACTTCCCCGACCCTTGGTCTTCCAGAATCAGGCCACCTCCTGAGAACTTCAAACGCCATTCCTTTGTCACCATCTCTCAACACACCAGTAGGTAGCTCTAATCTGAATGACCCGAGAAGATCCTTCTGAAGTTCTGCCCCAAGGTTCAGCGGGGAGATTATCACCACTTCAGGACTGTCTGGGCATTCCCTATCCCTTCTCCACCTGAACATCAGCAGCACTTGGTCAAACTGTGATAGCAGATGCTTTGGAGGCTGGAAGACTGAGAAATGAAACAAGGACGCCTCATGTCTGAAGACACAACCAAGGCGGTTCCTGTGATTTGAAGACTTTGTGTCAAAGTTTCTACCACGGCCCTAAAGAAATGGCACCAAATATCACACACACATGGAGAGATGTTGAGTATTCACAGGTAACAACCAACGCATCTCTGAAACTGATCTTCCACAAACTGATGGATTGACCTTATCAAGTGCTAACCAAGGTCTGTTCTTCTGCATTTTAACTCACTCTTGTAGCTCTTTTGTGAAAATATTTCCAGCACGTCATTTTCTACGTTAAACGAAGGGCAGCAGAAGGGAGTACCACCACTCCGAGTGATGTCTCAGCACTGCGGAGATCCTCCCTCTCACAAATACACAGAGTTTTATTGGTCATATTGTCAGGAGGCCTTTTTTTGGCAACCTTTAAGTTGCAGGAGCCCAGTGCTGTGAAGGTGGATTGCTGGTTTGAGAGAGCACTGATCTAAATGACCTGCCACCGTTTCTTCTCGAGGAAGATTATCAGGGGCTTCTCAAATGGCTCAGCTTCACAGAATGATCTCTCTCTGAAGGTACCAGGCTGGGTTCTGTGGTTCACTTCCTCCAGTTCGGTTGGCAGCATCGCTCTGGTTTTATCCTTGTGCGTACTGCAATGTCCTAAGGAGATGGGGTGAAAGTTCTACTTGATATCCTTCGGGCATCCTGGAATACACTTCGGGATTGTCTCCAGAGAGCCTTGAGAGATGCCCTGATGACTCCGTAAGGCTCGACTCAAGCAGGTTTAGAGTTCCCAAAGAAATCAGCCTTAGAACAAGTCAGGAACCGCTATGCTGGTTTCTAAAGGCGTGATCTATGTGCTTTAGCTTTTGAAGGAGCAAGAGTTTCAGCAGAGGACATTCACTGAGGCCAACTAAGCTGAAAGTGCTTTGTTCAGAAGATGGGAAGTTTTTGTTTCCCAGTCCATGACCTCGGTGCCTGCACTCTTGGAATGACCTCCCTGTTCCTCAAAACACCACATCTGAACTCCACCCCGAGCTGCAAGACACAGCAGTGTGCTTGAACCCACCAGCTGCAGCAAGCGACATGCTCCAAGAGACCATCACCTAGAGAAGGACCTCCAGCAGTCTTCACCATCTCAGCAGACATCTTTTCAACACAGCCCGGGAGCAGATTCTCCCTGCAGACACCACCTGAAAGGCAGCTGGGAGACCGTTCCAAAGACGAGGCAGCCACAAGTTCTCTGTGCCTGGGACCCTGCAATGGGGAGAGGGACTTCTCCTGCTCCCGAGTCACACCTTTGCTGGCTATGGGGCCTCCTCCATATTTTCTACATTTTCACGCAGAAGAAATCTGATAAAAAAGAAGACGATAGCGCCGAAGAAAAGAATTTAGGTGAAGATTGCAAGTGTGGAAGCTCAGTCCTGAGGCAGCCACGGTTGGAACTCTGGAGGCCAAGGAGGCTGGAGAGGTTTTTCCAACACGCAGCTTCACAGCCAAGCTTGCAGCAAACACTTCTCCAACCCCAGAGGTTTCTCAAGTGGCTCCAACACGTCTCTTTTGGGGTGGGGATGCTGAAGGAATAACTCAGAGTGGGAACACCCAAAGTCTAACATCAGAGCATTAACATTTATTTGAAAGGAGTAGGAACTAACAAGAAGAACAAAAAGCCCCCAACCTGCTTTGGGGCCAGGCTAGATGATCTCCAGAGGTCCCTTCCAACCCCCAGCATTCCACGATTCTATGAATTCCCTCTGGCTTTTTTTCTTTTCACTCCTCATTTGCTGGGAAGTTTCAGTACCACAGAAGCTGCGCTGACGTGCTGTCAGAACAGCTCACCAAGCTCCTGGCTCTACCTGAAGTCTTGCGATATTTTATTTTACGTTATCCCAAACGTACCACTTAGCTACCTAAGAAATCGGAATTTATGCAGACACTGGAGAGAAGAAACCATCTCCTTGGCAGGCCTTTCCTTGTGCTGGTGGACTTTACAGGGGGATTTTACGTTATCTCATCTTTTTTGTTTGATGCGGACAATTAATATTTATCCTATTAAATCCAGAAAACCTATAGCCCCTATTATGTTTCAGATCAAACAACCAGCTCAAATCCCAGAGCCGAGGTTGTTCCATCAGTGCTGACCCCGTTGGCTCCAGCTCCCTGCGGGACGACCCCGAGGGCATCAGGGATGAGCCACGTGGGTTTGCGTGTCACGAGGGAACAGGAAAAGCAAACATCAGACCTTGACCCGTGGCACGTGGCAAGGCCAGCCCTGCCAAACCAAACTCCCGGGGGTGTCCTGCGCAGCCTTTGTGTACGCGTGGAACAGTCTATTTTTCTTTCCAGCAGGAAAATTAAAAACAACGATATGAAATAAATTTCCTTTCTTTTTTTTTTCACCTGTTGCCCCGGCTCTGAGCACCGCGCTTCCCCAGCTCCTACGCGTAGTGCTCTGGGGAAGGGGGGGCCGTGAACAGGCTTCCTCTGGGAAGTTCAGGACCTTGTTCTGAGCAGCCGACCTTCACTTCGCATCAACAAATGGACATTCAGCCCTTTTGAGATATTCATGCAAGATATTGCTGAACAACTGCCCAAAATACGCAAGGTAAAATGATCTACCGCGTGTGCTTATGCTCTGCTCCACTCAAAACAGACCTTGGCAGGCAACCATTGGCGTCACTGATCTCTCAAAACCTTCACTTTGGGGGATCATTTCATTTTGGGATCATTTTGCTCTGAGACACCACGGGATGACTCCTGGTGTTCTTCATGCACAGGGTCATCCCATGCTGGATGTGGTCTCAGTGCTGCTGTAACGAACACTGATGGGAGGCAGGTGAACCCCAGAGCCACGCCAGGAAGGATGCTCCTGGAGAACACGGGTACAGTCCTACCAAAATCCTCTCCAAAAAAGAAATCCAAAGCTGGGCATAACCATAATGCAAAGAGACAATGGTGCTGGGGGAAACTTCTCCCTGGAGGTGTTCAAGGCCAGGTTGGATGGGGCCTTGAGCAACCTGGTCTAGTGGGAGGTGTCCCTGCCATGGCAGGGGGTTGGAACTGGATGATCTTTAAGGTCCCTTACAACCCAAACCATTCTGTGATTCCATGAACTTGAGCACTGTCTGGAAGAGGAGAAAAAATAAATAAAGAGGGTTTGGCAGCACAGGAACCTTTGCTGGGGTCACACCTTCCAGCACAGATGCTCCCTGGCACTGGCCTATCCAAAAGGCTACTGTGGCTATTTCCTTAGGCAGCCCAGTCCGACCAGCACTGCCTGAACTGGGTGTTGCCATTCCAGCACGTGACGTGTTCAGACTTGCATCTGCAAGTGTTTCAGAGGACTTATGATGCCTCCGAAGCGACCTTGAAATCATCCGCCAAACAGGCCGCCTGCTTTCATCTCAGCACGTAGCTTTACTCGCCCGTCAAATCAAACACGCCGAGTTAATTGCAGGGACAAAGAAAATCGCTCTGGAAAAGCACAACACTCCAGCAGGCCTGAGAGGCACAGGCTTGGCTGTCCTCAGATGGGAGAACACCGCAGACAGACATGGTGACACGGGGGGAAAAAAGGCAGGGCGATGAAAAATGTGCTACGGAGTGTACAAAAATAGGTTGTGATTTCTATCCGAGCAGCAATTTCCCCTTGCTAGGCCTGTTAGCTGTGGTCACAGAGCTCACGTTTCATGAGCGAGCCCTTCGATGACGAAGGGCCAGGAGGGAAGGCAGAGAACACTCTGTGTTTCCACAGCAGGGATATTACAGAGAACGCGACGCGACGGAAGCAAGCAGGAAGTGAAGTATTTCCACCTTGCAGCTTAAAATACAAGACAAAAAGAGAAGTGCTCTCACACCGCAGCCGGTCCCAGTGCCGTTAGATCAGAGAATCATAGAATTACAGAAGGTATTGGGTTGGAAGGGACCTTGAAAGGCCACCTAGCCCAACACCCCTACTCCAGCAAGGATATCTCTACCTAGGTCAGCTGCTCAGAGCCCCATCAAGCCTGACCGTGAATGTCTCCAGGGATGGGGCCTCCACCACCTCTCTGGGCAACCTGTTCCAGTGATCCACCAGCCCCATATTTAAGAACTGTTTCCTAATGTCCAACCTAAATCTACCCTTTATCCAGCTTAAAACCGTTACCCCTCGTCCTGTCCCTACAAGCCCTGCCTTCCTATAGGCCCCTTTCAGGTACTGGAAGGTCACTAGAAGGTCCCCCTGGAGCCTTCTCTGGGGAAGAGAATCACAGAATCATTTAGGGTAGAAAAGACCTCTAGGATCGTCACGTCCAACCTTCATCCCAACATCTCCCTGACCACTACAGATGCTGCAACACTGCCGGGTATGAGCCTACCCTGCAGGGACCATTCCCGGTGCTCCCCGACATCCCAGGAGCCGGCACATGGAAAGAGACAGGGAAAACTTGTGAATTCTGTCCTTTTTTAGTCTCAGGCCTGAGACTGAATTCCAAAGTGAAGCAAGTCAATTAAATAGACTTCAAAGTATTTATCCTGTCCTAGACTAAATCTCTGCTTTAATAATAGGTTTGTACGCCAAGAGTTTAATAGCTTCAGCAAAAAAAGATCTAAAATGTACACGGTGATATATGTTCTTGTAGGAGCCTTACAAAATCCAACCCACCTTCTAATAATAAACTGTTTCAGGCTTTCATTTTCTAAATTGTATGTGTACTTTGGAGAGAGGTTCCCTTGAACCTGCCGCATAATGAAAGATTTCAATAAATCTTGTCAAACCAGACAAACAGAACTAAATTTTAATTTTCCTTTTAAATGGCAGTTGAGTGCTGCAGTAAATGTTTGGTTTTTTTTTCTGTGTTTGCCACAGAACTAAGGCGGAGGAGTTTGCTTATTTTTATCGAGATAGTGTTATTGTCTTTATGTGTTAAAACATAGTTGTCTGTAGAAATTCACCTTTGTGTCTGTGGAAATTCACCTTTGTATATGCAGAAATAGATTTGTCTCCCCTGTTTTAGCTCTGGCCAGGAAGGGAGAGAAAATATTACAGGAGGGGAAGGGAGAGAAACATTATGATGATTGGAAAGGACAATTTAACCCCCCGGTAAGGCTCGGTATGGAGAATTACCCTCCACATTATCAGATCACACGGGGCTGCACAGACTGACAGCCATGGCTGAAGCTTGGCTGTAGCTTCAGAAGCAAGATGACTTGTTAAATCACACGCTGCGAAAGGAACAACCAAATGGTGGTTGTGAGAAACAGGCTTTTTGGTGCTATTTCCCCATTTCTGGAGGCTGAAGAGCCTCCATCCACTGCAGCTGCACATGATGAGGGGGAGTTTTCAGAGCGCTGAGTAATTTTCACGTTAAGGGTTTCTATCCAGCACGCCGAACACAAGCACACAGCGCTAAAAATAAGACAAACATCCTCCCTTCCAGCCCACGAGGACGCAGGCGGGTTACCTCCATCACCCTCCTCATCCTCTTCATCCCTGCTCCGGGAAAGCCGAGTGCGGCTTCCATGCAGAGAACGGGGCAGGAGAGACCCCCCGGCCCCGCTGCTGCCGGTCGGGGCTTCGTGAGCCCCACTGCCGCCCAGCCACTTTCATATTATTACTATAATTACTGAGGACTCGGTAATGAACTCATTAAATCACGGACGCGGTGTGACAGTGATGCTGCTGTAGCCATGGCAACCGCCCCCCACTCCAGGGACTCACTGGTCCCTGAATCGCCATCACCACCCCCAGGCACCGGCAGCCCGTGCGTCCGGCGTCCGAAGGATCTCCATCTTCCCTTCCTCTTCCCCAGGGAACCCCCCCAGCACATCTACTCCCAGTTCAGGCTCCCCCCCCAGCCCCGTCCCCCTTTCCCAGCCCTTCCTTGCTGGCTCTCCTCCAGCCCTTTCCTAGAAAGGCTGAAACAAAAGATGCTCTGCCTGCACCGCAAAATCTTGGGAGGCATCGCTCTTCTTCGGCCTCGGCCCCCCCTCCCCGTGGCCGTGCGGGTGATGCTGGGGGGCTGCTCCCCTCCTGGGGTGGGCCGAGGTGATGGGGCTCGCTCCGCAGGCAGGCAGCGGCCGGGCGGCCGACCCGCCAGGCTGCCTGCAGGAAAATATTCCACGCCAAGGTTTCACTGGCAGGGAGTGAAGTTCTGTGTTTGCGGAGTTAATAAAGCTGATTAAAATATTCTACAATATTGAGGTTTTTTTATAAAAAACAACACCACAGCTTGAATTTGTATTTACTCTTATGGGTACCTTAATTCACACTCAGCTAAATGAAAATGAGCGCAGGAAGAACTGCAGTGGAGCGAAGCGGGCAGGGAACTGAGCCCTGAGGGCAGGAGGGAAGGACCAACCCTGCAATGCCCGGGCTAGAGAGGAGACGGGCAGGGTGCAGGCAGGGCAGGCAGGGTGCAGGCAGGGCAGGCAGGGTGCAGGCAGGGAGGGCAGACTTCAGGCAGGATGAGCAGGCTGTGGGCAGGGTGGGAAGGGTGCAGGCAGGGTGGGAAGGGNCTGTGGGCAGGACTGGCAGACAGCAGGCAGACTGTGGGCAGGCTGCAGGCAGGGCAGGCAAGCTGTGGGCAGGACGGTCAGGCTGTGGGCAGTTTGGGCAGGGTGCAGGTAGGGCAGGCAGACTGCAGGCAGGGTGCAGGCAGGACAAGTAGGCTGCAGGCAGGGCGGGCAAGGTGCATGCACGACAGGAAGCATGCAGGCAGGGAAGGCAGGGTGCAGGCAGGGCAGACAGGCTGTGGGCAGGATAGGCAGGCTGCAGGCAGGATGGGCAGACTGTGGGCAGGG
>VZZY01002827.1:42612-86301 GCA_013400335.1 Eurystomus gularis
CACAGGAACGTATCCAGACAGGGCTTGAAAGTCTCCAGAGAAGGAGACTCCACAACCTCTCTGGGGAGCCCCTTCCAGTGCTCTGGAACCCTCACAGTCAAGAAGTTCCTCCTCATGTTGAGGTGGAACTTCCTGTGCTCTCGCTTGCATCCATTGCCCCTTGTCCTGTCACAGGGCACAAGTGACAAGAGGTTGCCCCTTTCTTCTTGACACCCAGCCCTCATCTATTGATGCACATTCATTAGATCCCCTCTCAGTCTTCTCTTCTCCAGACTAAACAGCCCCAGGTCTCTCAACCTTTACTCAACAGGCAGCTGTTCCAGTCCCCTCATCATCCTCGTAGCCTCCGCTGGACTCTCTCCAGTAGATCTCTGTCCCTCCTGAACTGGGGAGCCCTGCTGCTGCTTCCCTGCTCCTGCCCTTCCAGACAAAAGCGCATCTCGTGCGAGCCCCGGTTCAGGGTCTCGCTCGGTCGTGCGAAAGCCGAAGCCATCCGTCACAGTTCCGTCTGACGGAGCCGTCCTTCCGAGCAGCCTTCCCGAGCCGCTGCTCCTCTGATACTCCGAGCTGCCGCCTCCTTTCCGAGCCTGCCCAAGTACCGGAGGATTTTTAGGTATCGCAGCCTCTCTCCATGTCCATTTTGTTGCCCCAGACAAAAGGTTTTCCACTAATTTTGGGTCTCCTCCCTGCCCCTCCTCCTCATTCTCCTACAGTTTCCAGCCTCATCCGAGGACCACGTTACACAAAAGAGAAGGACTAAATTTAGCTCGTGAGGTCGCCACAGCTTCCCCTACGTCCATCCCCACTGTGTTCAATTGCCTGCATCGCAAGGATCAAAGACGGCTCAAGTGGGAAACGCAGCCGGCAGCAAAGCAGCGCCGGGATCATTTGACAGCCGACGTTCTGCTGGCTGCTTCACGCTCATTAACCCCGCTCCTTTGAACTCAAGCAGGAGCTGCGGTAACACATCACTGGCAACCAACCTCCTAGGGATGCCAAAAGGGATGAGAGTCCCGGGCGAGCTGGAGAGAGACGAGCCGATGATGCTGGAATTTCCCAGCCGACATGAGGGCGAGGGGAGGAAAACCTCAGCAGCACCAACCCCACCTTGGGTCTGCTGGGGAGGCTGCGGTCACGGGGAACCTGGCATGAACCCCACATTCCAGGCACTTCCTTTCATGTCTCTTCCTCTTTCCTTAGAAAAGAGCTTGTGAATGTACTGAACAGATTGATTGGTGTTCTGCATCACTACCTACAATGAAGGGTGAGATGAACAACAGAGCGTTTTGCCCCTGGATTTGGTGCTGGTGAGGCCACAGCTTGAGCACTGGGTTCAGTTTTGGGAGCCACAGTATAAGAGAGACACTGAGGGGCTGGAGCGGGTCCAGAGAAGGGCAACCAAGTTGGTGAGGGGTCTGGAGGACCTGTCTTATGAGGAGTGGCTGAGGGACCTGGGACTGTTTAGTCGGGAGAAGAGAAGGCTGAGGGGAGACCTCATTGCTCTCTACAACTGCCTGAAAGGAGATTGTAGAGAGGTGGGTGTTCGTTTCTTCTCCCAAGTAACAAGTGATAGTACAAGAGGAAAGGCCTCAAGTTGTGCCAGGGAGGTTTAGGTTGGATATTAGGAAAAATGTCTTTACTGCAAGAGTGGTCAAGCCCTGGAACAGGCTGCCCAGGGCAGTGGTGGAGTCACCATCCCTGGACAGGTTCAAAAAATGTGTAGAGGTGGCACTTCAGGGCATGGCCATGGTAGTGTTGGGTTAATGGTTGGACTTGATGATCTTAGAGGTCTTTTTCAACCTTAATGAGTCTATGTTTAAAAGTATTTTTGGAATAATTTAAGAACAGGCCCTAGTGCTCCATGCCCTGGTGCAAGCACAGCAAGTCCCAGCCAGGCACAACACACCATGACTGCGAACAAAACCCCTCCCAGTAACGTTGTCCTTGTGCCCATCTGGTATGAACGGGGCAACGCAGATGAGCAGGGACCCAAGGTGATGGTAAAACCACCCTGTGCCTTAGGAAAAGAAACAGAACCAGATATTGCTCTTCAGGTCCAAGACAGGCGAGCAGCACTTGGTCTGACCTGCTGCTGGAAGCTGGCAGCAGCTCACGGATGAACGGCCGCTGTCTCGGCGGGAGGCACGGAGGGAGAACGTGGCTGGATAAAGCTTTGTTTGCCTTTCAACTGCTCTGCAGAAACAAAACCCTCTTTAGTTCCCTTTTTGAAATTCATGGCTTGGAAAAACCAGCAGACACTGCTACTCATAATCCCATGGACATACCTGCGGCCCGAGAAGAGCCCCGTCTCCTCCCAGCCCCTGCTGCCACCTCCAGTGCCAGCGGCCAGCGAAAGGCGTCTCACCGCCACAGCCATCAACCTCATTAGCAGGGAGGATGCCTCAGAAGCTGGAGAAAGGGCAGCTGCACATCAGGGAGCTCATTTGCTTCTCTCCTCACCTTCATTTCATCCCCTACCACCTCTTCCTTGGCTTGTTACCTTTGTTTAAAAATTTATACAGCCCCTGCTTCAACATTCTGATGTGCTTCGCTTACGGGAATCTGTGAGGACGTGACTTGGGACTTGATGCATATTTAGGGATATTCCAGCTGGGCAAGTACCTTGAAAAAGCAGTTCTGAGTCTGCTGGAAACGGAACAAGGAGGATGACAGAGCTTCAGACGAAACGACGAAACAAAGCCCATTAGTCCTGTTTCAACAGCGTCTGGGGAAGGAGGACACACCTCAAATGAGCCGGGGCCACTGCGTCATCCCAAGCAGAGCCACGGCTGAAGATCCTTCACTACCTCGCTCCAAAGCAAAACCCACCTGCGCTCACAACCTGTCTAGACACAAAGGAACCCCATTTTAATTAAACCGACTTAGCTGACCCAGTGCCAAGCCTGTGGAGGCACGGGGTTCAGTAAGGCTGAGACTAAAGGCCAGCCTTCCCAGGAACAGCTGTCAGCAAGAGGTGGGAAGATGCACAAAGGGGCTGATGTGGTGCTGAAAGAATACTTTCACAGACACAGCTGTAGTGGCACAGCTTGTTGGCGTGGGGAGTGAGACGTGATGTTCAAGACAGTTGTCCTCAGAGATAAAGGGCACAAAGCGTTTGGAGAGGCGGCTGCTTGGTGGTCCTCATCACAGCAAGTCCCCTCGACTCCACAAAGCTTCAGCCCTCCATCTCCCTGACAGTTATACCTGCTAAGTGATCTGAAATCCCAGCCTGGATGCCCATGTCCCCGAGCCCACCGAGCAATGGAGGTAAGCACACTGGGAGTGATGGGATACTCGAAGGACAGAGAAGATGATGCAGCAACCCAAGACCTAACAGGCAGGAACTGGGTTTGACCCACAGCAATTCACCACGAGGTTGCCCCAGGAAGGGTGAGGGTACACAGGATCACAGAGCACCCACGGGCAGCGACAATGTCCCTTCTCTGGAGAGCTTCCAAACCCACCTGGACGTGATCCTGGGCAACCTGGGTGACTGTCCTGGAGCAGGGGAGTTGGACAAGATGATCTCCAGAAGTCCCTTCCAACCCCCACCATGCTGGGATTCGGTGAAGGCTCCAAGTGGGAGCAGGACTTTGTAGCAGAGCTTTGCACCAAGGACTGCTTGGGAGGGGAGCTGACCTTTACAAGTGCAGAGGAAAGTCAAGAACTTTCCCCCCGAAAGCTTGTGGTTAAAAATAAGCTCTTGGTAAAAAACCCCCAAAGCTGTTGTATACTTAACCTTTTCCTCCCGAAATCTCCCTTCACTGAGAGTTGATATTTGGGAGTGAAAGAGGAAATTCAGTTTGTCTTCTGAAAAACAAGGCACGTTGCAGCCTGGGTAGCTCTGCTGGCACCATGATGCTGTCTGTCCATCTGTCTGTCCCCACTCCACCCCCAGGTCTGACTGAGAGAGAGAAGACTGATAAATAAACCAAGTGAAGAATCTACTGCCAGAGATATCGACACAAACACCTCACTGAGAGAAAGACAAGTCAAACCCAGCCCCTCCACATCCCTTGTGCTGGCTGCTGGTGAGCAAGCCCAGGGATTTCTCTGCTCTGGCCACGCAACGTGTCTTCTCCTGCCCAGGAGGCTGCCGTGGGAGGACGAGCAGAGAGAGGAGGAATCAACAGTGATGCCAACAGTGGCGGTATTTAGAAGAAAAGGAGCCAGTCCTTAAGGCAACCTGGTTCTGTCTGTTCCACTGCTGCTGGAGTGTCTACTGGGAGCACCGGACGCCTCTGCCAGAAGACACAGGCTCCATAAGTGAAAACCAAACACAGCCTGTGTTAACCCGTGACCTGCCTTCTTTAGGCTTACGTCTTAATCCTGTCCCTTCTTATTATTCATAAACCATCTCTGATTGAAGGTGGTTTTGTTCTGGGTTAATAAGCTCTAAAGTTAGAAGTTAATTCATTTCGAAGCATCCAACACTCCCTGCATAAGCAGACTCAACAGCCCAGGACCTCAGCTCAGGTGCTCCATGTTTGGCCCACTTGATGTCTGCTGGGGTTTTGTGGATCCCTGTCTGGAGGCTGTCCCAGAGCAGCTCCGTGACCTCCCCAGCAACAACCACAAAGCAAACCATGGGCTGTGACACCCTGAAGTCCACACAAGCGCAGTAAATGTCTTGGGTTTTGCTGCAGAAGATCTTGCACCTAAATGCAGGTGGTCAGACCCTGGCAGCAACTGGGCAACCTACACAAACACTTCAGTTCCTCCTTAGGACAAAGGCTTTAAGATGATTGAGAATCATTGAATCATAGACTGGTTTGGGTTGGAAGAGACCTTTAAAGGTCATCGAGTCCAACCCCCTGCAGGGAGCAGGGACATCTGCAACTAGAGCAGGTTGCTCAGAGCCCCGGCCAACCTCACCTGCAATGGTGCCAGGGATGGGGCAGCGACCACCTCTCTGGGCAACCCGGGACAGGCTCTCACCACCCTCAGTGTAAACAATTTCTTCCTTCTTTCTAGTCTCAATCTCCCTCTTCTAGTTTAAACCCATCACCCTTTGTCCTGTCCCAACAGGCCCTGCTCTAAAGATACTTGTAGGAATCAAAACGCCGGGTGACCTCTGCATGGACAGAGGATCACGGAATTTCTTATGAATCTCCTTCCAATCTGCAGCCAGGTTTGCACTGGGCTACATGTGGTTGAATTCTTTACCCAAACCCAAAGGAAGTTGTCTTATCAGGCAACGATCTCCCGCAAGCGGCGCATCCCTCAGAAGCTAAGTTGACAGGCAGACAGCTTTTATCTCTTTTACTAACTCTTTAAAAACAAACCAACCACACCAAAGCCCAAAACTAGGTCAGTGTTGGTCGTCCTGCCACTTCACACTCTATATTTAGCCGTAACTACCAGCGTACAGCAAAGCGAGCACATTGCTACGAGCTACAGAAGATGCGTGATCATAACTGACGGGAGACTTGCATGAACCGTCTACATGGCAAATCCAGCGTCCCGGGGAGCCTACAAACACTGAGCCACCGGCACTAACCTCCTCTGTGTTCCAATAATGTTCCTTAATTTTGCTATTCTTCTCAAAAAGTATGAACAAAACACGCCTTTAATTCCACGGGCAAGATAAATGCTTCAAATATGAGTCCAGCAGCAAAGCCCCCAGCTGACGTGTGCACCCATGAAGTGTCGGGAGCCCACAGCCCCACGTTTACAGCTACCCGGCTCTCAGGATGAAACGTTGGAGGCTTTGCAGAATACCTGGCATTTTAACATCTTTGAAGCCACACATCTCCAATCACTTCCTGGCTCCGTCCCCTGCCCTCCCTCCAGAACACACCAGCGTGGTGCAGTACTGCACATCTGCGGACGGTGAAGAGCAGCAAGGTCACCAAGAGAATGTTTGCTTGGTGGTTGGAACATGCTCATGGCCAGGTGGAAGGATGAGAAGCAGCTCAGGCCTGGCAGTCACCACTAAAAGAGGTGGCATCAGAGCTTTGGGTGTAACCTCGAAGTCATTAATCATACCAGATATCTCAAAATTCATAAATATAAAAGCGCTTCCATTTTATTTAAGAGAAATATGTGGCAACAGCCTAGAGGGGAATAACAGTGATGACCCTGCCTTGCTCACCTCATTATTTGCATCAAGGCTCCTCACACCCTGCACCCACCAGCACTGCTCGTAGGCAGTGATGGCAGAAGGTCCTGGCTCTGGCTCAGGCTGGGCATGGCCACAGAAAACACAAACCTCTCCCTTTTCCTCTTGCGTGTTCCACAGCTCCCTAAACAGGTCCTGCCACTCACCTCGTGCTCTTCCATTGCCACCTCACCCTGCCTCGCTTCCCCTGCGAGCCACTGATGCTGCTGGCCAGAGAGGCAGATCTTCCTGCCGAGCTGCCACCACCAGCAGCACTCCTCCAGAACTTGATCTGCACACAAAGAAAATAAAGGCGAAGCCCACAGCACAGAGAGGAGTCATCAGCACTAATCATTCATCCGGCAATTACTCAGCTACTCGTCCTCCAGCTGCAGGAGGCATCTTCACACCAGTGGGAGATCCTTGTTATTCACTGTCAAGCATGACGTGTGAACCTCCTGAGGTTCAACAAGGCCAAGTGCAAGGTCCTGCACCTGGGGCAGGACAGCCCCCGGTATCAGCACAGGCTGGGAGTGAAGGACTGGAGAGCAGCTCTGGGAGAAGGACCTGGGGGTGCTGGGGGTGAGGAGCTGGAGCTGAGCCGGCCCCGTGCGCTCGCAGCCCAGCAGCCAACGTCCTCCTGGGCTGCATCCCCAGCAGCGTGGGCAGCAGGGCAGGGAGGGGATCCTGCCCCTCTGCTGCGCTCTGGGAGACCCCCCTGCAGTGCTGGGGCAGCTCTGGAGTCCTCAGCACAGCAGAGACATGGACCTGGTGGAGCGGGGCCACAGGAGGCCCCAGCAATGATGGGAGGGCTGGAAGGCCTCTGCTGGGAGGCCAGGCTGGGAGAGTTGGGCTTGTTCAGCCTGCAGAAGAGAAGGCTCCACAGAGACCTTCTTGGGGCCTTCCAGTGCTTCAAGGAGCCTGTCAGAAAGATGGGGATGGACTTTTGAGCAGGGTCTGTTGGGACAGGACAAGGGCGGATGGCTTTAAACTAAAAGAGGGAGATTGAGACTAGAGAGAAGGGAGAAACTGTTGCTGCTGAGGGTGGTGAGAGCCTGGCCCGGGTTGCCCAGAGAGGTGGTCGCTGCCTCATCCCTGGCACCACTGCAGGTGAGGTTGGCCGGGGCTCTGAGCAACCTGCTCTAGTTGCAGATGTCCCAGCTCCCTGCAGGGGGTTGGACTCGATGACATTTAAAGGTCCCTTCTCTCCCAAACCGCTCTGTGATTCTCTATACCCAAGGTCTCTGGTTTGCAATGAGTACGTCAGTACAGAGCAGAGCCAAGCTGGACACTTCAGTCCCACTTCAGCCACACTGAGGTGTCAGGACTGGCCTGGCCTGGCCTAAGCTTTCTTTTAAAGCACACACCCTCCAAGTGGCTTTTTCTGCCCTGTTCTGAGCTCATCTGCCAAGTGTCCTGTTCCTTTGTCTTGTCAGTCAGGCTCCTGCTGGCTAATTTGCAAGATACAGCACCAGTGGAACTGTATGAGAGGCACAAGAGGACTATTAACATTCAAAAGTCTTCATGTAACTACTTATTATACAGCAAATTAATTCCAGTCTGGGCCAAGCTCAACCCAGACCAGCAGCTGGGCAAACACAAGTGCCTCCAAACGGCAAGTGTGCGACCTGAGCAAACAGAAGTAGCTGATGAACGCTTTGGGAAACGGCATCTCAAGCCCTCTCGCTCCAAAGGGTATCAGTTCAAACCGGTGGAGACATCTTCTGCTGAGGTTTGGAGATGGATGGTGGAATGAAGGTCCTAAACACAGGTTCCTAGTGCCTTTGAGAGACCCTGGGGCACAGCCCCTTGTCTCCAGCAGCCGCTACAGAAGGGCACGAGTCTCCTGTGGGTCCCAGTCCCACCTACCAGCCCTGTGTGGATTCCTGACACACGAGCAACAACACCAAAGACTTCTGCTTAGGTGAATTAATTCCACTCCTGTCTGCTAGTTCAGTCCCCCTCAAAACCCCACCCGACGCTTGAGCAGAGCCACAACAGCACGTGCCTATGGTGGGATTCACCTCACGTTGGATCCTCTCCCGCGTCACCCTCCAGCTGACCCGCTCAGCAAGGCACGACAGGACACGTGCTGGCTGGTGAGGGGACAAATTTACCATCGTTGTACTCACCCATTCTACCCGCTTTGGAAGTTCCTGGGAGGAGTGTCACTGTCAGGAGTGGGATGGGAACCCCAAGCCCCCCAGTGCCTGCGTGTCTGTCTCACGTGTAGCTGAAAAGCTGGCAGCAGTCCAGGGTCACTGGGTTCAGGCACCAAAATATCTTTATTTTCCCCTTTTCTACTTAAAAAAGGAAAATAATCCATTCGCAGACACTGCCATGTCCTGCACGGGGCTGGAGGACACCCCAAAAGCATCTTTTATGCTTCCATTGAAGCCATCAGGCCAGACGCTCTGAGTGGAGAAACAACTACAGCCTCCTAAAAAATACATTAAAAAACCCAACGCAACATAGAATCATAGGATCGTTGAGGTTGGGTACAACCTTCAAGATCGAGTCTAGCCATGCCTCGCAGTCCTTACACCACTGCCATGTCCCTCAGCACCTTCTCCTCAGCCCCACTCTGCGGTTCCGTCCCGTGACACTTTCTGGGCGGGCTGACGGACAGCGAGGCAGCGCCCACCCCCCGCAGAACTCTCCTGCCTTTGGCTGCGCCGAGATTTTGAGCTCATCTCTTCCATCCAAATGAGCCATTTGCAGGGAACTCGGCGAGAAGGCGCTTTGCTGCCTCTCTCCCTCGCTGTCAGGTCTGAGGACACAGCAGCCACATAAAGCCACGTTTCCCTGGGAAACCAGGCTAAAAATAGCCGGGTTGGCTGGGGAGACGGGGCTGGAGGTTCTGAAACTGCCGTCGGGACGAGACAGCACCGGGGGTTCAGTATGTGCATCACCGAGTGCTGAAGATCCCAGGAAAGACCTTGCTGTCCCCTGTCTCATGCTGGTCACTGCTGGGGAGGGCTGACCTTCCTCCCCAGTGTGGGAGGACCTCAGCCTGGCCAGCCTCTGGCACGGCACATGGGCTCTGATCTGGAGCTAGAGGACGTAGCCCGGTTTGAAACCATCCTCAGCCTGGGCTCAGCTTCCAGCACATGTGCAGGTGATGGTTGAAACCAACCTGGTCACGAGCCAGTGTCGCTCAGCAGTGAGGGAGCACAGTCACCAACAGCTCAGTGAGAGTGTCTGTCCCTGAGGTCCCACAGGACCCAGGTCTGAGCTTCTGTAACTCTCCTCCGATCAGCACCTCCACACCAAGAGGAGCAAAGGAGTGAATCCGTGCTCCAGGGAATGGGGCTGGGGCACACTGAGGGGGCACCAGAGTACAGACAGGGCTTAACTGCACTGCTCTTGGCTGTTCTCTACCCGTACATCAATGGAACTTGACAACATGCATCCCGGGTGCATTCAGCAGAGTGTGGGCAGCAGGGCAAGGGAGGTTCTCCTCCCCCTCTGCTCTGCCCCACTGAGGCCACCTCGGGAGTATCATGTCCAGTGCTGGGCTCCCCAGTTCAAGAGAGACAAGATACCAATGGAGAGAGTCCAGTGGAGGCTGCGGAGATGCTGAGGGGCCTGGAGCATCTCTGTGCCCAGGAAAGGCTGAGAGCCCTGGGGCTGCTGAGCTGCAGAAGAGAAGCCTCCGAGGGGATCTGATCAATGCTGATCAAGAGCTCAAGGGCCCATGGGGGGCAAGAGGATGGGGCCAGACTCTTGTTAGTGGTGCCCAGGGACAGGACAAGGGGCAACGGGCACCAACTGGAACCCGGGAGGTTCCATCTGAGCAGGAGGAGCAAGTTCTTTGGTGTGAGGGTGTGGGAGCCTGGCCCAGGCTGCCCAGAGAGGTTGTGGAGTCTCCTTCTCTGGAGAGATTCCAGTGGTGCCTGGACACGATCCTGGGCCCCCTGCTCTGGGTGAGCTGCTGGAGCAGGGGGTTGGACCAGATGATCTCCAGAGGTTCCTTTCCCACCATGCTGGGATTCTGTGATCCATTTTACACCAGCAAAGCAATCTATGCAAACACAAATACAACATATTCCTGCGAGAAGGAAGAGTCCTCCCAAGGCCTGACTGCAACCCAGCAGTTTCTGGAAGGGAGCTCGTTTGGTGAGCAGTCCCAGCGATGGAGCCATCTCTACGAACCTTCCCTTCACCTGCCCCTTGAGACTGCCCAGCAGATAGCAGGACGGGGTGATGGCAAAGGACAAACACCTTCCCCCCTCCAATATCAGCTCATCTTCTGACTTCACATAAGGAAAGGCAAGAAGGAGGAAAAAAAAAATCTTTTGTGCATTTAATTCAGAATCTAATTACTCCGTATAAATTAGTTCGTTGGCTTCCACCTAAGATTTAACATGTAATAGCCTATGAATCACATCTTGGTTACAGGATATATTGTGCCATTTATATGTAAAAATGCTTTATGCAAGGCACCCTGTGGACTCAGGATATTAATTTATAACGTGGGCTCTGGAAGATTAAGTGAAATTAAGGAAGATAAGGAGATAAGACAGCACTGCTGATCAACGCTTCTTAACGAGGGGCACGCTCTGTGAGCATTTTAAGGTGAACTCAGCCGTCGGAGCCCGCGCAGCCATGGGGCTGTTGGTGCGTATGAAGATGACTCACATTAATACCCCACTGGTTGTACCAAGGACTCTCTGGTCAGCAACACCAGAGCTCTTTCCTTCCACCTGCCTGCTCTCTATGCTTTCAAATGCTCTGTTCTACCTGCCCAGCAGACGCAGACCCAGGTGGGCAACTTTCCTCATCTTGATTTTTCCTCCTTCCAGCGAGCCACGTTTTGTAGCAAGAACTTTTCTGGCAGCTCTTCCACTCAAACCCCATTTATTTCCCAGCAGTTTGTGGGAAGGGGCCTCTCAAGCCATGTCCTCCGTGCTGGCAAACAGGCACACGCAGCCCCATTTCCCTAACGAGGCAGCGACACCCACTCCAGAGGCTCTCTTCGCGAAGAGCAGCCATCACGTGTAAGTTATTCCGCCCAAAGGACAGGACACAAGAGCCACGGGCAGCGTCTGGCGAAGGAGTCGCACCAGGACATGAGGTTCCTCCTCCTGCAGCTGCCAGGCTGCAGCTCCAACCCCATGGAACTGTCTTCATGTTTATGCGCCGTCCTGACCAGCTCCTCCTCACTACTTAGAAGAGAACAAAACATTACTTACCGTTTCATTTTGAGCTAGTGCCCTGGAGCCAGAAACTGAATTAATTTCCATCGATACCGAGTGGTTTTACCAGTACAGTGGAGCTAATTACCTCTCCTCCCCTCGTCTCCTTTATTACTGTCACCTCCTGGAGGGACAACACAGAAGCAACATCCTGCCCCATGAATACACAGCAGCAGCCAGAACTGTCTGGGAGAAGACGGTAAATGCTCCTTGAGCATCTCAAACACGCCAGACAGCACATGGAAATAACGCTGAGGTGTTTGGTGAGAAAACGAGACCGAGCCGGACTGCGAGGAGCTGGATTTGTTACACACGCCCAAAGACAACGGGGGTTAGATCCAGGAATTCGGTTATGGGGCACCAAGAAATGCAGAATCCACCCAGTGGTAATTTTTTTCATGTTGGGCTTTCACACATCTGCTTCGAAATTCTGGTTTGATTAGAGATAAAGGAATTGAGACTGGTGTGAGGACATGATACGTCTTATGAGACTCAAGTTATAAGACCAGAAGGATAGAGGGCTGGAACCCTTCTTCCTACAAGGCCAGACTGAGAGAGCTGGGGTTGTTCAGCCTGGAGAAGAGAAGGCTCCAGGGAGACCTTCTTGGGGCCTTTCAGTATCCGAAGGAGGCCTAGGAGAAAGCTGGGGAGGGACTTTTTACAAAGGCTTGTAGGGATAGGATAAGGGGTAATGGTTTGAGACTGGAAGAGGGGAGACTGAGATTGGAAATTAGGAGGAAATTCTTCACTCTGAGGGTGCTGAGACACTGGCACAGGATGCCCAGGGGGGTTGTGGATGCTCCATCCCTGGAGGTGTTCAAGGCCAGGTTGGACAGGGCCTTGAGCAACCTGGTCTAGTGGGAGGTGTCCCTGCCATGGCAGGGGGTTGGAACGAGATGATCTTTGAGGTCCCTTCCACCCTGAACCGCTCTGTGATTCTTGAGTCACTAGAACTGAACCCTTTGGGTGTGATCTCCCATACAGGGGCTTCAGGGGGTGTCTAGAGCATCCCGTCAGTGCTCTCTGTACAGGCAGGCTCCGTTTATCCACGCCACGGACGCGCTCCATCGCGAGCACCCCGCACAGACGGTTTGATCACAGGATCCACACAGACCCGTGCGTGTCCCAGGACAACCACGCTCTTCCTAACAGCACTGGGCCGGTGCCCGGGTGAGCGGGAAGGAACATCGAGGCCTTCCCTAAATGAATTTGCAAAGAGAAAAATGAGGAAGAAGAAAACCTGAGAGCTGTGATATGCACAACGCTGATGGTTTTCTACCCTGGACTGCAAACGCATTTAAAAACAACCCTACAAAAACACACCAGAGGAGGTATAAAGCGGTTTTAAAATAATCACCTCCGTTGGATCATTTTCACCAGAAAAAAATACGATGCTCAACCTTTGACAACACAGCTCAGGCGCTCCAGGATAGCGCTAGAAGCCTAATTTTCCTCAAAAAAAAAAAAAAATCAAAAGATTAAGGCATCCCGTGATTTAATGGCATCTCTTCAAACCCGAGCGCTGCCTGCAATCAGAACACAAAGGCTTCTGAGCAGGGAGACCAAAAAAGGGAATAATACATCACAAGTGGGGAGAAAAAAAGAACTCTAAATGATACAATAAAAAAAAAAACAAAAACCAACAAAAAAACCCCCACGTCTTTTCAGAAACCACCGTTAAACAAACGAGGGGCCACACTTTGCATTCATTATCATTCCGCCAGCAATTCCTCGGAGCCTGCGAGCCAGCCAGCATTTGAGCACACACACGGAACGAGGATGAGGAAAGAGGATTTTAAGTAGGTCACCAGTAAATATGATCATGAGGGATCTTTTTTGTTGTGGTGGTTTTTGTTTGCTGTCAACCACTGGAGGCTTTGTTTGAGAGAAATGCTGGAGAAGAAAAGAATTCACGCGACAGCAGCAAGGTGGGCAGCGAGAAAAATCACAGAACCACAGCCTGGCTTGGGTGGGAAGGGACCTTTCAAGGTCATCGAGTCCAACCCCCTGCAGGGAGCAGGGACATCTGCAACTAGAGCAGGTTGCTCAGAGCCCCGGCCAACCTCACCTGCAATGGTGCCAGGGATGGGGCAGCGACCACCTCTCTGGGCAACCTGGGCCAGGCTCTCACCACCCTCAGCAGCAACAGTTTCTCCCTTCTCTCTAGTCTCAATCTCCCTCTTCTAGTTTCAAACCATTCCCCCTTGTCCTGTCCCAACAGGCCCTGCTCAAAAGTCTGTCTCCACCTTTCTGAAACCAGCCTCAAGCCTCTGCCATGGACACGTCTCCTGCGAGGAGCTCGCTCAGAGCACCCATCACCACCAGCACCCCTCGCCTGCTCGCTGCGCCTGGAACTGGGCATTTAGAGGGAGCTGCTGCCGCGGAACGTGGGGAAACGCAGGCTCTGGTTTCATGCCCAGGGGGTCTAATGGTACCAGTGTTACCCTCTTGCCTTTCTGACTCCTCTTGCCACCCCTCAGGTTTCTTGTGCTGAGGAATATCAACCTCAGAGCGCTCCCCCCTGCCCCTGCCCTCTTCAATAGTGTGATTTGGGGGATGGAAGAAAGAGACTTGGGGAGAAAAGCAAAGTGGTCCTTTGTTCCACGAGCTCTGGGGAGCACCACGTGTTTGTGCACAGACGGGGCAGGGCAGAGATGGGAAAGGAGCGGGAGGATGCCCATGGCAGTAGCTGCCTCCTCTTGGATGCCGTGCTGGGAAGCCAAGGCCAGCAGTGAGAAGGGAGGGACACGCCGAGGCCAGAAGAAGAGCTTCACCATGTGGATAGAGGCCCAAACTGCAGCGGCCACTCCAACCCCAGAAGAAGGACAACAACCCAACCATCAAAGCTGCATCACCTGCCATTTTCTGACTCTTTGCGGGGTGTTCACATTGAGTCCAAGATGCTGCCACGTTTGGCACTTGGTCCCACTGGCTTCAAAGCAAGACCACCACTGCAAGCTGCTCAGGTCCACATTTGTGTGGCTCCTTTCCCTCCAGCATGTGAACATGGTGCTCTGCCAGGCTGCACAGGTTGACTGGCACCAGCATCACTCATCTGTGTTCAGTTTTGGGCCCCTCACTCCCAGAAGGACCTTGAGGGGCTGGAGCGTGGCCAGAGAAGGGCAACAAAGCTGGGGAAGGGTCTAAAGCACAAGTGTGGTGAGGAGTGGCTGAGGGACCTGGGGGTGTTGAGCCTGGAGAGAAGGAGGCTCAGGGGAGACCTTCTGGCTCTGCACAGCTCCCTGAAAGGAGGTTGGAGCCTCCAACCTGAAAGGGGTTGGGCTCTTCTCTCAAGGAACAAGTGACAGGACAAGAGGAAACAGCCTCAGGTTGTGCCAGGAGAGGTTGAGGTTGGCCATGAGGAACAATTTCTTGCTGGCAAGGGCTGTGAAGGGCTGTCCCAGGCTGGGCAGGGCAGTGGTGGAGTCCCCACCCCTGGAGGGGTTTCCAAGCCGTGGAGATGTGGTGCTGAGGGCCATGGGTTAGTGGTGCCCTGGCAGTGCTGGGGGAACGATTGGATTCAATGATCTTAAAGGTCTCTTCCAACTAAAACGATCTGTGATTCTACGATCTGGAGAGGGAGCTTCAAGAAGGGACAAAAGGGAAAATAAAGAAGAAAATGATATTCCCAAATATCCCACCAAAATTGGGTTGTGGAAGGGGGGACGAGCTTGGGTCGCGCAGGAGTAACGCTACTGTAACGCTATTTCAAACCCAAGTTTATATCCGATTCAAATTTGCCTTTAAAAAACCAACCAGCAGGTTGTTTCTAAGCCCTGGTTGCCGAGCAGACCGTGAGCAGGGCGCTGGTTGTCTCCAGGTCCTCAGGGATGGACATCTTAGAAAATGATGCTTCTAGGAAGTTTCAGCATTTCAGGAGTTTTCATTCCTGGAGGAATATCTGGCTGTTCACCATGCTCAGTGTGTACCTGCAGCTCCTTCTACAGCAACCTTCCCCATCCATGGGGACAAAAAAAGGCCAATGAAACCACACAAGCTCATACACCTTCGAGGCAGAGCCCAGCATCAGACGTGATCCGAAGGTGGAAGCAGCAAGAGCTATTTGGGCTTTTCCTAATCCGTTTTTGTATCATCTGGATCACATTCACCTCTCAGTGCTGCAGCGAGATGAAATCCCTGTTGGAAATGAGCTGTAATGAAAGGGCAGAAACTAGCCCCGCATCATCCCTTCAACTTCTACATGGGCAACAAACCCGGCGCCTTTTGCCAACTATTTATCAAGCCAGTGAGCATCTCATAGAGAAAATGGTTCCTTGTTTTTCTCTCGGCTGCACACCGCAGAGATGCTGAAGGCATCTCACATTGCAGGCATCCTCACGGGAACGCCTGAGGTTGCTTCAGCGAGCCCAGAGGACTCTGTGGAGCTGCCTCAGAGCTGCTACAGCACGGTAACGCTCGAGCTGGGTGCAAGAGAAGTGCTGGAGCCACTGGCTGAAGCATTAAATCATAGAATCATTCAGGTTGGAAAAGACCTCTAGGATCATCAAGTCCAACCTTCATCCAACATCTCCCTGACCACTAGACCATGTCCCAAAGCGCCACATCTACTTGTTTTTTGAACCCCTCCAGGGATGGTGACTCCACCACTGCCCTGGGCAGCCTGTTCCAGGGCCTGACCACTCTTGCAGTGAAGAACTTCTTCCTGATATTCAATCTAAACCTCCCCTGGTGCAACTTGAGGCCATTTCCTCTTGTCCTGTCATGAGTTACTTGGGAGAAGAGACCAGCACCAGCCTCACTGGATAAAAGGATTGTTATGGCAGATCCTCCTCCCAACACCACCGCTCAGGTTTGAGCTCGCTGAGTCCCTCCAAAGAAAAGCAGCAGCTGTGCTGCGAGTCGTCTGCCGCCGATCCCCCTCCCCATCTCTGAGTACTTGATGTTCTACCTCAAAACCCATGGTTTTTAAGGCAAACCAGTGTCACTTTGATCATTTCCAGGCTTTAGAGCTCGAAATACGACCTGCCCCATTAGCCTGGTACCAACAGCGCTTTTTGAGGCCAGATTCTTTAAGGTGACATTTTCTAACATGGACTTTTTTTTTTTAATTTCAAGCGTCTCGAAGCGGTAACACAGGTGAGAGCGCAGCGTGGCGCAGGGATCGGGAACAACACCGTCCCCGTCAGCGTTCTCCTTCGGAGCCCGTGACACACAAAGGCACGACCCAGCCACCACATCTGGCGGGGAGAGAAGCCTCAACTCCAGCTGGTTCCACTGAACAGAGACTTATCCCGGATGCGCCGACTGCTCCGCGGATGCAAATGGAGCTGGACGTGTTTACACCCAGCACACGCGTGGCTCTGCTGGCAGCTGACGGAGAGCAGCAGAAAGCTGTGGTGACGCCCGCTGCTGAAGGAGAAACCCTTGAGGCAGTCCTAGATCTCACTCCGCTCTCTGCAGGGTGTCCAAAATAGCATCTCGAAAAGGAAGAAAATCTCCTTTCTAAGAGATAAAACTGGAAGGAGCTGTGCTCAGAGCCTGTCCTTGGCAGTGCTGCATTCCAGAAACTCTGCGTGACCCACGGAGAAGCCACGTGGGGCATGGTCTGATCTTCCGATGGATGCCGCTTGTCCTCAGACACAACCGATGCTGGGGACACCTGGAAACGACCCGTCCCAGCACGGCAGGTTACAAACCATCCCCAACACGCGTTACCTCCGGCAGAGCGGGTCGTGGGACACGAGAGCGCTTGGAACCACGCTGCAGGTAAATGCGAGGGGGGACAGGTCACGGAGGAGCAGGTCGGGACCAGCCATCGGCCCTTCCACGTGCCAGGGTGGACACGTCAGCAGGGTTATGGATGTTGGAGGCTCCAGCACAAGGGCTGCATCGAGATGGAAACTGGGGAATCCACACCAGCACCCTCCTCTGTTTCTTTTTCCTCCCTTGATTTAGCATTAAAACATCCTATTTGGATAATAAATTATTAAATGTAACTACGGAGCTATGCTCAGGAGCAAACGGTTTCAGCCCAGCTTTACAAACAAAGCAGATTGCCACCGGGGCCGGGACAACCGGCAGTATCAGTACAGGCTGGGAGAGGACAGACCGGAGAGCAGCCCTGTGGAAAGGGACTTGGGGGTACTAGTAGATGAAAAGCTGGACATGAGCCACCAATGAGCAATGGCAGCCCAGAAGGCCAATCGCATCCTGGGCTTCATCAAAAGAAACGTGGCCAGCAGATCAAGAGAGGGGATTCTGCCCCTCTGCTCTGCCCGGCTGAGACCTCACCTGGAGTATTGCGTCCAGTTCTGGAGCCCCCAGCACAAGAGAGATGTGGATGTATTGGAGTGTGTCCAGAGGAGAGCCACCAGAATGATCAGGGGAATGGAGCATCTCTCGTGTGAAGACAGGCTGAGAGAGTTGGGGCTGTTCAGCCTGGAGAAGAGAAGGCTCCGGGGAGACCTTCTAGTGACCTTCCAGTACCTGAAAGGGGCCTGCAGGAAGGGAGGGGAGATCTGTTCTCGAGGGTCTGTAGCAACAGGACAAGGGGGAATGGTTTTAAGCTGGAAAAGGATAGATTTAGGTTGGACATTAGGAAAAAATTATTAAGTATGAGGATGGTGGATCATGGGAACAGGTTGCCCAGAGAGGTGGTGGAGGCCCCATCCCTGGAGTCATTCAAGGTCAGGCTTGATGAGGTTCTGATCAACCTGACCTTGGTAGAGATGTCCCTATTTGATGACCTCTAGAGGTCCCTTCCAGCCTAAACCACTCTATGATTCTATGATTTACAGGGAAATTCACCTCGGATCGTGCTCAACGCTTCTGTTTTGACAAAGGGGGGGAAAAAGCGATGTTTAAGCATTAGCACATCACTGATTTCAGGATCTGAAAGACTGACATGAAGCCAACACGTTCAACCTAACCACAAAAATGATCGTACCCAGACTTACACAAACCTTTTTCACATCACAAGAAAAAACCCAAGACGGCTTCACACAGGAACGCGGCTCGGGGAAGGGGGAAGAGGAGAGGCACGGACTAGACACGTGGAATGACACCTGCCCAGGAGGGTTTCTAAGGAGAGGGACAGCGCAGATTAAATCGCTACACTTCGATTTCACACCGTGAACTTGATTCCGCAGACCAGCTTTTCTTTTTCCAGCCCGCTCTCCAGCAGGAGCTTTAAAACTTGAGCTCAGACATTTAAGCTCTGGATCTGTTGTAAAAAGATGAAATAGAAGCTATAAAAGCTGTCAACAAATAAAAGAGGGTTTTGGTTGGGTTTCTGTCACAAAGGCAGGGTTTAAACAGCCACGTTTAAATACTAATTTATTTGACCTCAGCTCCAGGAGGACCCAATATTTGGATCAAATATTTCATCCCTGTTTAAAAAGGAAGTTCCTCAGACATTGCCAAAAATGTCAAGCACCAAGCTACGGGTCTTCATCACGTCCAGACTTCAGCAGATAGATGCTCCACACTCTCCAGAAAAAACAAACCCAAACCTGCCCTCTAAGCACAAAACTTTATTTCTGTGCCTAAGTCTGAAAGGGCCCTCTTGGAACCACCCGGGGCCTTTCTGAGAACAATCCCGACAGTGAGCTCACGAGCAGAAAAGAGCTGGGCAGGAGAGAAATGGAAGGAAATCAAGCTTGGAAGGGAAGTTGTTGGTTCTGCCGTAGATGCCGTAAAGCAGCAAAGCAGGCGGGAGGTTTTGTCCGTCTGTACTTCTACGGTGCTTTGTCTTACATAATAAAAAGCTGGAGAAATCTTTCTGATGAGGCTGTAGCAAACACCCAAAGACTTGAAGGGCAAAATGCACCTTGTTCCCCGTTATTGCAAACATAAGAGAAATCTAGTGAGCTTATTTATTTTATTTTCATCTCATTAAGAATACTAAAGCCTTATTGTCCTCATTTTTACCAAACCATGTTTTTTTTTATATTTAGCAGCTCTCCAAGCCGTTCAGAAGCTTGATATTTGATATTTTTTGATATTTAGCAGCTCTCCAAGCCGTTCAGAAGCTTGATATTTGATATTTTTTGATATTTAGCAGCTCTCCAAGCTGTTCAGAAGCTTGGATCAAGGTCCGGCGCGTGGAGATGATGAGAAGGTGGCTCCTCAGCACCTCCCACCAGAAATAATGAGTCGAGGTCAGAAACCACCCTGTGAGAGACTCACTATGAACAAACTGGGACTGCATCAACTTACGCAGATATTTAAGCATGATGTATGAGGCATTTTTAATCTCTGGGGGTTCGTAGCGAGTAGCTCTTGGGTGCTGCCCACCCCAACCAGCGCCGCCGGCAGCTCAGCCCACATGACAGGGAAGCAGGTTTTTACTGGAAGAGCCAGCACTAAACACACTGGAATTCGCACGAGTCTAAAGTTCTGTGTTGACACCAAAAATTCATCTGCACCTTGTGCCGCGGCCAAACCTGCGTTTTTTACGAGTGAAGACTGGTTATGGCAGACCGGACAACGAGGGCAGCGTGAGGGAGCACACCTCTGGCACCGCTTCTTTTCCAACGCAGTAACAGCCCTTCGCTGAAGCGCCCGAGGCAGATGGCAGGAATTACAACCCCCTTCCCCAAAGAAAGCAGAAATCGAAAAAGTTTTATATGGCCGAGATTTGGGAGGCGAGGAGGTTCCCAGCTCCCAGGCCGGCGGATGCCAGGACAGCTGCTCGGGGCAGATGGGTCCTTTGACAGCTTGATAATACTGACTTGCTGGTGAAACGAAGCGGTGGGAAGGGCAGCCAACGTGGGGCCATCTGTTTGCTGGAGAGGAAAGCTCTTGGAACAGCAGGCAGCCAGTGCTTTGGTTGAGAATGAAACCAACAGCAAGATCAGCAGCATTTACAACCTTTGCTGGTGCGGCCCCACACGTAGAGCCCGGCAGCGTCGCTGTGGCCCCGCTCAGCTCCGAGGTGGAAACTGGGATCTCCGTGCTGTGGTTTGCACCACCTGAGGCTCTTTAGAAGATACTTTCTACTGAGGTCCATTGGTTAACAGCAGACAAGGTGACGGTTCGTGTCAAAACTTCACAGCCTTGAATGAATGCCAAGAGCTGTAGTTCAAGGTTTAAAATGATAATATAGAATCATGGAGTGGTTTGGGTGGGAAGGGACCTTTCAAGGTCATCGAGTCCAACCCCCTGCAGGGAGCAGGGACATCTGCAACTAGAGCAGGTTGCTCAGAGCCCCGGCCAACCTCACCTGCAATGGTGCCAGGGATGGGGCAGCCACCACCTCTCGGGGCAACCTGCGCCAGGCTCTCTCCACCCTCAGCAGCAACAATTTCTCCCTTCTCTCTAGTCTCAATCTCCCTCTTTTAGTTTAAACCATCCCCCCTTGTCCTGTCCCAACAGGCCCTGCTCTAAAGTCTGTCCCCAGCTTTCTGACAGGCCCCTTGAAGCACTGGAAGGCCCCAAGAAGCTCTCCCTGGAGCCTTCTCTTCTCCAGGCTGAACAACTCAACTCTCTCAGCCACAGCATTTACCAAACACACCTTTCATCAAATTTCCCCTTGGGAAGATTATTCTGACACCTGTAGGAGCCAGTGAAGGGTCTTTTGGACCCATCCCTCCCATGCAAAGTACTCCAGGACCCTTCACAGTTGCTCAGGTCAAGGAAACTGTTTGGTCAGGAAGCTCGGTGGTGGGTTGCTAAGCTTTCTTAGAAGCCCTTTCAGGTACGGAATGGCTGCTCTGGTTAGAAAGGTGAGACAATGAAGACACTGAACACAGCAGAGAGCCCACAGGAACCATTCCCGTGAGATGAAACGTTCCCATTGCCCTTTTTCCACAATGACACCTTCTCTGGAGAAGATCCACAGCACACAGCACCAAAAGGGATGCTCGACTGGGAAGGTCGGGACGGCAGCTGCTGAACGCAGAGAGGTCACGTTGCTGTCACACGATGACCACTCAGGTGTCACTTCTCTCATTGCTTTTATATCCTCATCATAAATTTCTCAAGGACAGGAAGGAGCTGGACAGAGCCTCACAAAAGGGCACGGAAAATGTTAAGTGATCTAAAATACGGAAATGTGCATACTTAGAAGTGTGGTGGCTTCTGTAACGCCAAGAGAGGAGGAGGATGGCCTGGAATTTCCTATTCTAGGATACTGCAAAAGACGTATCAGAGCTTCTGACAGTCCAAGTGCTGTTTTTTCCCCCAGACCACAACTAAGCCTTCCAGCTCCACACTGTGTGAGAAAAGAAAGGATTCACCTGATTCTGCCCAGCAGATCCACCAACTGGAGATTGGGAATGAACCAGGCAACTCAAATAACACCCTGCAAAAGGCTTAATGAGACAAAGCATCGCTTGTTAGCGATACATCACACTGGTGTGGTGGGCTGGAGAGGACCTTTGGGTCACCGGAGAGCTATTTTGATAGGAATTATAGTTACCGCGGAAACCTGGTTCTCAATTTTCAAAGCAATCAATGATTTTTAAAGTGCCTTGAACACGACTTCCTGAACACAACATTTCAGCAAACGCCAAGTGACTAAACCGTCAGAAAAGCCACGTCTCCTTCAAAGCACATCGAGCTCCAATAACTTCCCCTTTTCTCCATCCCAGAAGGACCACGGACACTTGCCTGGAGCTTCAGCATCTAGGTGCTGCTTACAGGGAAGCATCAAAGTTACACCAAGATGCTGGTATAGAATCATCGAATCATTGAATGTTCTAGGCTGGAAGGCACCTCTAGAGGTCATCTGGTCCAACCTCCCTACTCCAGCAGGGACATCTCTGCCTAGGTCAGGTTGCTCAGAGCCCCATCAAGCCTGAGCTTGAATGTCTCCAGGGATGGGGCCTCCACCACCTCTCTGGGCAGCCTGTTCCAGTGCTCTATCACCCTCACATTAAAAAACTTTTTCCTAATACCCAGCCTAAGTCTATCCTTTCCCAGCTTAAAACCATATATATATATATATACACATATATATATATATATACATACAAAGTAACTTGAGCATGTCTCAGCCAGAGCAGAGTCCTCGTCTCAGGGGGTTTTACACAGAATTTGTGGGGGGTAGGACACGGCTGGGCAAGGGAAGGCAAAACCAACCAATAAACCTCTTCACACTCAAAAGAAGGACATAAAATAGAACAAACTGCTACTATTTACGTTATCAGCCGAAAGAATTGACCTGTAGATGCAGAGGGCAAGTACTCAGAAAGGATTCACGATTGTGCTGCAAAAATTAAAGTCAGCTTCTGGGAAGCCCGAGCCCCTCCCTCCATTTTATTCTCAATATAACGAATCCAGGACTGGAGGAGACAAAGGGGTTTTTTTTCCACACCAGGAATATATTGAGAAGTGTAACAAACAGCTCATTTTTCACTGGAATATGAGATGGGAAAGGTTTCCCTGGCCAAGGAGTCCAGGACCCATTTCAGAGAGTGAACAAACGCTGCCCGGGCAGCAGCAGCATCGGGAAGATGGAATTTAGGAACGGGACGATCCTCTTCCGAGTTCCTTAACGAGTTCCCTTCTAGCAGGGCACGTGCTTAGAAAAGCTCAGTAGCATCAACAGCAGAAGAAAACCTTTTCAAAATCTACAAGAATTAAAAAAGAGGTGCTATAATTCCATTTTTTCACAGCCTGGAGTCGCTGAAAGCAACAAATCTTTAATCTTTCTGATGGAAAACCATCATTTCTCAACCCAAGGCACAGCTGTGGGGACGACAAACCTACGTGGGAGTCACCAGAGATGACTTTAAAGATCATAAATTAGCCAAAGGTAAATCTCAGCTAAGTCTTGGGATGTTTTTTGAAGTCAGCAAGAATTAAGCCAATTTTTCCAGTTTTTATATATGTGTATTTTTTAATATGGAAGGGATCTTTCCTTCCCGCTGCCCTTCTGCAGGGTCGAGTACCTGGTGCTCCAAAGCTGAGAGTGAACTGGGGGTTAGAGCCTTCCACAAACCAGCCGAATTTCACTCAAGATTCACCCTGAATAGAACTGCTGCCTAAAAACAAAGCTCCAGCGCTGGAAGACACGTCAGGGAAGAGGCCGATCGGAATAAAGTCTGGTCCTTTGTCAGGCTCCAGCCGCCGCTAACAATGGTGTCAGCCCCTGGCACGGCTGAAGCAGAACCAACCCCGGGTTCCTTGGCAGCGGCCACAAAGGAGGGATCGTGTTAAGCAGCAATTGAGAAGCGGCTCGTTCCCAACCCGCTTTTCTGCTTTTCTCGGCTCCTTTTGATCTACCAGAGCTCCCCGGCCTCGATGGAAGCTTCCAGTTGAAGAGCTCTCGTCACGCCCGGGCGCCGACACCCACCGCCACTTACTGGGTAATTTTCAGAGCTCACAAGGCTGGAGTGACAGATTAATTTGGCAGCAGGGGCTGGGACAGCCTCCCTCCGCGTGCAAGCTCCCTGCCCACCAGAGATGGTGATTTCTGTGGAATGAGGTCGCTCCACGAGCCGCAACCTCCCCTGCAAGGCTTCAAACACCACTCCGGGCTCCCCTCTTTCTTTCTCTGTCCCCAAAACCCAACCGTGTGGATCTCCACCAGCTCCTCGCTGGCTCCAGAGAAGCTGCTTCTGTTTTAACTCACGTGTAAATCTCTTAGTGCCGGTTTCCACAGGAGAAAGCCAAATGCTTTAAAGGAAAGCAGCGGTTTTAAACTGATTAAAATCAGCGCAGATTTGTTCTGAGAGAGCATCTTGCCAACTAACCGAAGTTAGTTAGTTAACTGAACCTCTTCGAGCTACCTGGGCCTGAGCTGGAAGGTCCCTTTCTTCCCATTGCTGGAAAAAATTCAAGGAAAGAAAATATTGAATGGATTTTAATCAAACTGGGCTCTCCTACACAATGACTCAGCTACTGGAACAGGCTGCGCAGGGAGGTGGTGGAGTCACCAGCCCTGGAGGGGTTTCAGGGTCATTTACAGAATCACAGAATCACAGAATCGTTATGGTTGGAAAGGACCTCCAGGGTCATCAAGTCCAACCTTCTCCTAGCATTTAGATGTGATGCTGGGGGAGATGGTTTAGGGGAGAACTTGTAGAGTAGGGTTGATGGTTGGACTCAATGATCCCAAGGGTCTTTTCCAACCTGAACGATTCTGTGATTCCATGATTTGTGTTCCAGACCATGCTGGTAATTAAGCTGAGGATCTTCTCCCAAACTAGAAAAACCAAATTGTGTTGAACCTGTGAATCTCCTCTGTCTTTTTTTCACAGACAGCATCAAAACCGGGTAAAATCCTTGTCCTCAGCCTCACACAATGGATTGAGAATGTGTTTTCAGAGTGCTTCTTTCCCTGTATCCGCCCAAAGCCTCGGCAGCGATGCCACAACCTGACCCCACCCCCAGGCAGCACCCCCGGAGCTGAGCCTTAAACGCCACCGTCCAGCTAACAGTGAATTTTTCAGTCCTTCGCTTTAACGTGTTTGCAGGAACCTTCATTGCCCACAACAGGAACTGTCGTGAAGAGCAGAACAACCGGCAAACACTCCCAGAGAGGTTGTGGAGTCTCCTTCTCTGGAGACTTTCAAGCCCCGTCTGGATGCGTTCCTGTGTAACCTGCCCTAGGTTCTGTGGTCCTGCTTGGCAGGGGGGTTGGACTCGATGATCTCTAGAGGTCCCTTCCAACCCCTCACATTCTATGATTCTATGATTTGAACACCAGCAAAGACGTCAGAAGGGTGTTTTTTTCCCCAAAGAAAGGCTTTCCTGATGCCCTCAAGCACTCTCCACCAGGCTGGAACACCCCAGCCCCAAGCTCAGCTTCTCTCCCTTCCAGGGCTCCTCAGAGCATCAGCTTCTGCATCTGTTTGTTTATAGGATTTAGCTTTAATCCCAGACCTCGCCCCGCGGGCCAAGAAAGGTGCGTTCTGTGAGGGTGTAAATCTCGCTCCACGCCGAGCCTGGGCCCGTTGTGCTCTTACACCGGACGTGCTCCTATTTCACCCTGTTTTCAGCGCTGCTGGCCCAGATTGCTCCTCAATTTTTTAACGTGTATGTGTGCATAGAGATGTATATCCGTAACTTTCCACCTCCAAAGATAGATGAATATACAAATAATGAATATACAATCCCCCATTTTTATGCATAAGTTCTCCATTTTTACGTGCATTCATATATAAATACGTATATACTTATTTCCCCCAATTTTCCACCTATATTCATACATAAATATGCATATACATATAGTTCCCCCATTTTCCCACCTACATTCATATATAAATATGCATATACATATTCTCTCAGTTTTTCCACCTATATTAATACATAAATATGCATATAATTTCCCCATTTTTTCACCTATATTCATATATAAATATGCATATACATATTCCCCCCATTTCCCCACCTATATTAATATAAAAATATGCATATAATTTCCCCATTTTTTCACCTATATTCATATATAAATATGCATATACATATTCCCCCAATTTTTCACCTATATTAATATATAAATATGCAGATACATAGAGTTCCCCCATTTTTCCACCTATATTGGTATATAAATACCCATATACATATATTTCCCCCATTTTTCCATCTATATTCACACATAAATATGCACATACACATAATTCCCCCAGTTTTCCACCTATATTCACATCCAAATAAGCATTCACATACCTTTCCCCCAGTGTTTCTCCCGGGTGTGTACAAAGCAGACACACACGTGCCTGTACCACAGACGACACCAGCTCTCATCACGACAGGACACGAGGTCCCACTCACCGAACATCTCCACTTCCACGACCACCAGTTGCTCCCGTGGCGGGAGCGTCCTGGGGCATCCAGATGGACCAGAACTAGTGTCTGAGGGGTGTGAAGGGGAAGCTGAGGAACGTCACCTGCCCTTAGACGAGCTCAGGCCACGGCAGGGAGCCCTGCGTGGAACACGAAGCGGGTGCTGGGCTACAGCAGCCCACTGGCATAGTCCAAGGCCCGTTTCTAGGCGTTACCACCGGGTGAGGAGCACGGCAGCGCCAGCGGAACCGGCCCTAAGGCTGGCCTAAAAACCCCGGACTGAAGAGAATGAACCAGCGCGCACCAACGATGGAAACTGGCTGACGGGTCTCAAGGCGCAATGGAAAACACACAAGCATCCTTAGGCACAGGATTTTCTGCAGGGATTGCTTCTGACTGCGCTTTGAGCTGCCCTTCCCTTCGGCGGCCCTGCAAGCACGGCAGCGGCGCGGGCGCAGACAAGGCGGCGGCTCGGAGCAGAGCGGGCACCGATACCCACCGAGCCGCGCGGCACGGCCAGGCAGAAACACCCGCCGTGCTCTGACACAGCCAAAACCAGACTTCTTTCGGTCTGGGTGTGCTGCAGAGAGGGGGCAATGCTCGGGAACGAAGGATGGGGCTCCGCCACCTTCGGTGGTGACACCTGGGCACCACAGGACAAGGACATTGAGGGGCTGGAGCGGGTCCAGAGAAGGGCAACCAAGCTGGTGAGGTGTCTGGAAGGCATGGCTGATAAAGAGCGGCTGAGGGATCTGGGGCTCTTTAGTCTGGAGAAGAGGAGACTGAGAGAAGACCTTATTGCTCTCTACAACTACCTAAAAGGAGGTTGTAGTGAGGCTGGTGTTGGTCTCTTCTCTCAAATTACTAATGATAGAATGAGAGGAAATGGCCTCAAGTTGCATCAGGGGAGGTTTAGGTTAGATGTTAGGAAGAAATTCTTCACTAAGAGAGTGGTTGGGCACTGGAACAGGTTGCCCAGGGAGGTGGTGGAGTCCCCATCCCTGGAGGTGTTCAAAAAACGAGTGGATGTAGCACTTGAGGCAACGGTCTAGTGGTTAGAGAGATGTTAGGATGAAGGTTGGACTTGATGTTCCTGGTGGTCCTTTCCAACCATAATGATTCTATCTGAGCTGCCTTTACAAGCCACAGTGTTTAGAGCATGACCCTTCTGCGCTGCAGGGAGGACCGGCCACGTGGAGGTGACCCACGCAGTGTGAGAGCCACAGAGACAATGAGAGTAACAGCAATTGGCACTGTGGAAACTGGCTATGATCAGATCTTCTCTGAAGTGCAGCTCTGAAGGACATCCAGGGAGAGTCCTCAGTACATTGAACTGATCAGGTGAGACATTTTTGAGAGCCTTAAGGACCACAAAGTAATAGGGGTGTGAAAGATGGAAAGGATAAATCTTTTCCTGGCTGATAACCCTGCCCTTTGATGTCCACCCTCACTCCTCCAAGAGCTCCTCAGGTCCCTTTCTCCTTAGTATGGGCTCCAACTCTTGGAGGGACACTCTGGCCACATCCACAGCTTCCGAGATCTGTTTCCTCTGCACTGTAAGCAAGTGCTTTGGGAAGTCAACGAGATGAGCGTACTTCAGAGCAGCTTTTCCTCCTGCCAAGCAGCTTAAGAAGAGCCCCATGATCCAAATTGCCCCTCCATGGGACTACCCAACTCACTGAGCTGCTAGAGGGTTCTTCCAGCTACTTCATGCACTCAGTCACAGCTCTTCTCACCTGGCAGGCGCAAGGGCTCTGGGACAACCACAGCCAAAGAACAGCACAAAAAACAACCAGATGAGCTCAAGTTCATGGACACGTCTACACACTGTCCTGCAGCCAGGCCAGTCTGCAGAACATGTCTTATGAGAAGAGGCTGAGGGACCTAGGACTGTTTATTCTGGAGAAGAGAAGACTGAGGGGAGACCTCATTGCTCTCTACAACTACCTGAAAGGAGGTTGTAGAGAGGTGGGCGTTGGGCTCTTCTCCCAAGTAACTAGTGACAGGATCAGTGGAAACGGCCTCAAGTTGCACCAGGGGAGGTTTAGGTTGGATATTAGGAAAAATGTCTTTACTGCAAGAGTGGTCAAGCCCTGACCCAGGCTGCCCAGGGCAGTGGTGGAGTCCCCATCCCTGGAGGGGTTCAAAAAATGTGTAGAGGTGGCACTTCAGGACATGGTTTAGCGGTCATGGGAGTGTTGGGTTGATGGATGGACATGATCTTAGAGGACTTTTCCAACCTTAATGATTCTATGATGCTACGAACTTACTGTGGCCATTACACGAGCACCTCAGCTGCCCTTCCCATCCCTTCTGTTGGGAATTCCGTCACCTAAATAACTGCATTGCTAAAAAAAATATCGAATCTAGTGGATATATTAGAAGTCCAACTCAAACACCCCCTAACTCGACTATATTCAATTCGGTGTCTTAACCAGCAGAGTCGCTGCTCCAAAATCCTCCAGCACAGATCATTTCAGAGCAGAGAAGGGTGATGCTGGTTCTGTGCTGTGTAAATACTGATCTGTGACCACAACCTGAAAGCAAGAAAACCCCTACTAGGACTCATTTTTTAAAGATGCAGTTTTGGGTAGATTTTCATGAGCAAAGGGAAAAGATGTGAACTCAGGCAATAATTCCCAGCTCGGAAGCCTTTACGCCTAAGAACAGGACCAGTGGAACTGCTCCAAAAGCAGCTGCTGGAATATGGTGTCTCAAGACATCGCCTCTGAGCTTTTGGAAAATGTTGAAACTATTTCTTGCTGAGAATTTCCAAAATTCCCAAAGCAAGATGTGCCAGCATTGAAGTTCCCAGTTTGAAGAGTCTAGCAAAAGAATAAAAAGTGAAACTAAGCATCTGGGGAAGAGGAGGAGAGGAGAAGAAAAGGCTCCAGGGAGACCTCATTGCGGCCTTCCAGTATCTGAAGGGGGCCTACAAGAAAGCTGAGGAAGGACTTTTTACAAGGGCTTGTAGTGTTAGGACAAGGGGTAATGGCTTCAAACTGGAAGAGGAGAGATTTCATTTGGAAATTAGAAGGAAATTCTTCACTGTGAGGGTGGTGAGACACTGGCACAGGTTGCCCATTGGGATTGTAGATGCCCCAACACTGGAGGTGTCCAAGGCCAGGTTAGGTGGGGCCTTGAGCAACCTGGTCTAGTGGGAGGTGTCCCTGCCACGGCAGGGGGTTGGAACGAGATGATCTTTGAGGTCCCTTCCAACCCAAACCAGTCTATGATCCTATGAACTGGCAGGTTTAGGTGCCCTCAGCGTAGATATCACCACCAGCCTCCTCCTCAACTTCCCTACAAACCAATACAAATTGTCTTACACAAGTAGTTAAGTATCATTAACTTCTACACATAACCAAGGGTGGCTGTGCAGTGTAACCTTACCCTTGCTAAAACCTCCTAACGGGGTTTCAGGACTGCTATCAAGACGAGACAGCTGGAAATTCCTTCAGAGAAGACCTTAAGTGAGGCCCCCTGTGACCCAAGGAAGCTGCTCCACATCCCAGGTGGAGCAAAGCTCTGAAGTCCCATTACAGGGTCACCCGTGATTGAACTTTCAGACCCCAGATTTTATTGCTGGCTCCACTTTCTTATCACAGCCACCACGTTCTGACAGGAGGGCCAGAGAAACCCGACGCTTGCCGTGAGGCGCACGGTGACTTCCAGCTAATCCTGCTTAATGAGGAATTCCCAAAGTGCCTCTCAAGCAAGGGGTCAGCTAATCCCATTCCCCAACAGGATTTTTTTTTACTCCTAGAAAATGGGAAGTGGCTGCAAACATGAGTACTTCTTCTTATTCTGATTTGCAGGTATTGCTTTGAAGAGGGAAACCTCGACACTTGGCGATTTGGGAAATTAAACCTGAGCTGTTCCTGCACGTTGTCGTTAAACCAGCGACTTTTATGAGCTGTTGGAGAAAAAGGGGCTTTGAGACCAACTCTCCCACTCAACCAGCTGTGCTGAGATTTGTCATTTGAAGCAGTAAAAAATTTCTAATATTGTATTAAGTGAAGATTAAACAGCATGTAAGAGAATTTACCTGTCACTCTTCCACAGACAGCGATTAGATAAAACCTAATTCTTTTTATAGCTAAAAATGTCCCTGTTGAATCAGCGTAAGGGATTGAAAATCAATAGTTTATACCCTCGTATGAAAGGCGCAGTATTTTAGACCGATGATCACGCAACATACGTTCTTAAAATGAAGGGCACGTGCCTCCCACTCGTGACACTGGGTGTGGACCAAAGGCTGGTGCTTTGTAGTAACGTCCGAGCACAAGGACCCACAGACCAGGGCAGTGTGGGCACTGGACACAGGGTCTGGAGCACAACCAACCGTCTCACAGCTCTTCCCAACACCAGAGCCTGGCTAAGGCACTGAGCAGTGTCAGCTCGCTGGAGATGTCACCTCTGTTCCAAACACACCAGACTTGAAAGGACTCCGGCTACTTCCCGGGATTCCCAAAAAGCAAGTGTCTCGCTTTACAATACCCACCATGGCCGGAGCCTTCAAGAGGAGCTGCCTTTGAAATTAAAGTGCATTTAGGTAAATGCAAAACCAGGGAATGTTTTCCATTGCTCTTCAGCATGGAATTTCTCAAAACGAGTTACGCTGGTGCTGGGAATTCATTTCAGATGAAGGCAGGACCTACCTCCAGCTGTCCAGACAGCAGGGAACCAACGCAGGGGTGGTGAGAAGTGGGCCAACCTGGTAAACCTTCTGGAACTGATGAAAAAAATGACCTAGCACGACCTAAATTCACTCCCGTTGTCCCTCCACTTGTGGCTCTGGAGGAATATTCCCCTATAAAGACTCCTTCTCATGGGCCATAAATGAAGCGTGGTACAGTGAACGGCGAAAGCCGAGCGCTGCGTGTGATGCTGCCCGCCAGCATCCTGAGAACCTGCTCTGGAGGAGCAAGGGAACAACTCCGAAGGGCTGCTCACCCCACCCTGCGTGTCTTCAGAGTTCCCTTTCTGTGACCGCCTGCAGCGCAGCCCTGCCCGCCTGGGCTGTGCCAGACCCGCGCTGCGGTCTAAAGGCCATCGCTGCTAGCTGAGCTGTAGCTGCAAGAAGCTCAGCGCAGGATAACCACCAAAGCGTTCCCTCCACCACTAAAACCGCTTTTGCGCATTGATTTCCACGAGAGACAATTTTCAGGCAACAAAGACGACGTTTTACAGCTCAAGTGATAAATAATCTGCTGATACTGGGTGCAGCGGGGGCAATTTGAGACACGAATCTTAATCTCCCGTGTTATGCGTGACTGTAAGAAGCATTCAGGAGACATTGGGACACACTCAAAATACGTCCGCGGTGATATTTGTCCCCAAACAGCCATGCTCTAACACACACACAGAGGGTAGAAGGGGCAAACAAAGGGTTGTAGCTAAAAGGCATGTCCCAGGAATGCAAGGAGAAGATGTTACTCTGGTGTCTTAGCAATAATCCCAGTAATCCAGTGAAGTGACACAGATAAAGCTCAAGATTGGCACCAACAGGACTTCAGGAAAGCCTCTGGTTTGACACACTCGACTGAGCTCTCAATAACCCCATCCCCAACACTGACCTCTTGAAGTGGCTCGCCAGGACTCCCACCAGCTCCCCAATCCTGCTGTCATCAGAGGGCTCTTTACTGAAGAGACACACAATGAGATCCTTGTTGTCTTTCGTGTGGAAGACCACAAGCTGATCCTTTCCATTGGAGACACTCAATCCTACCAACTGGGAAGAGAAAGCAAGAGCAGTGTTACATATGCTCAGGGAGATGTTGGGATGAAGGTTGGGCTTGATGATCCTAGAGGTCTTCTCCAACCTAAATGATTCTATGATTCTATATGTTGATGTATCTTTGCTACTCACCAGGCTGGTTCTTGCCTCTCCAGGATGCCACACTCACTCCCAGCTTCAGCTCTACGAAAGAGCCCAGAGCTAGGGCACTGTGCAGATCCTTGGTCCTCCTTGCACAAGCTCAAAAGGCCAAGGTGAAGCAACAGCATGGTTTTGGAAGTCAACAGTCTCAAAGGTGTGAGGAAACGTTATCGTCTTGACTTGGTTCACTCTGAGCAACCCTCACCAGGAGCAGCACTGTCCCATGGCACTGCAGTGTCCTTCTGCCCACCCCGTACCATGGGCCACCCACCACAGAGTGCATCAGGTGACTTCTAACAGCCAACGCTTTCTTTCCCCAAGATCTCCCACCGGATGACACCGCGTTGCTCAGCGGCAGAGTCACAAGCCTGCTTTTGGTTTCTTTTCAGAGAACACCAACAATAATCATGAGTGTGGCCAACAACCATCTCCAAAGCCACATACCCAGCGCTGGGAAACACAGATAGCCTAAGAATGGAGTTTACTGAACATCTTGATGAAGAACAGAAGCTGCAAACCCCACAAAGCCGCGATGATTCCGGTACTTAGGCATAGATTAAGGTCTTGCTGTCCTGGCAAAAGAAGAAGGCCTGGGGTTTTGGTTTGGGGGTTGGGTTTTTGTGTCTGTTTCTTGGCACCTTAGAAGCTTTGTCCTCGTCATGTCACAAAGCAAAAGCAGGAAACCTTTAGGAGAGCAATCTGGGTACCCAGGCTTTTCGGATGAGAATTAGAAAATTCAAGCTGGGGAAACGAAATTATAAGGACAGCAAAAGAAACATCAAGAGGCAAATGCATTTGACAAACCGGTGCTAATAAAACAATAAATTTTAAGAAGAGAAAGAAAGGCAAAAGGATGACTCTGGAGAGCGATTCCTGCTCCTTCCCTGTCCACTAACCGACCCCACAACTCCCATGAGGCATCCAGAGATGTGCAGAGAGAAGCCACATTCTCCTACAAGTGAGAGGCACCGATACACCATTTTGTGGAAATGAAAGTCTCATTACTCCCTTCCTGAAGACAAAAGGCCACCGCTGTAACCAGGCTGCCTGTGCTGGAAAGCACATGAGCACCGACGCGCTGGAGACTACTCGCGGCTTTCAGAAGCACGAGTCATAGTCAGGATCAGCCTGGATCGGCCTGTTTGCTTTACCAGTCACAACAAATTACTTCCAAGAAGGCTGCTCCAGCTCTGGCTCCAGCTCTGGAGCACACACTGGGCAGCAGCACTGGAACAGGTCCAGAGAAGGGCAACAAAGCTGGGGAAGGGTCTAGAGCAGGAGTGTGGTGAGGAGCAGCTGAGGGACCTGGGGGTGTTGAGCCTGGAGAAAAGGAGGCTCAGGGGAGACCTTCTGGCTCTGCACAACTCCCTGAAAGGAGGTTGGAGCCAGGTGGGGTTGGGCTCTTCTCCCAAGGAACAAGTGACAGGACAAGAGGAAATGGCCTGAAGTTGCACCAGGAGAGGCTGAGGTTGGCCATGAGGAACAATTTCTTCTTGGCAAGAGCTGTGACGGGCTGTGCCAGGCTGGGCAGGGCAGTGGTGGAGTCCCCATCCCTGGAGGGGTTTCCAAGCTGCGGAGATGTGATGCTGAGGGACACAGTTTAGCAGCAGATTGGGTTGAGTCTGATTATGGTTGGACTGGATCATAGAATCACTGAATGTATTGGGTTGGAAGGGACCTTGAAAGGCCACCTAGTCCAACCCCCCTGCGACAAGCAGGGACATCTCTACCTAGGTCAGCTTGCTCAGAGCCCCATCAAGCCTGACCTTGAATGTCTCCAGGGATGGGGCCTCCACCACCTCTCTGGGCAACCTGTTCCAGTGATCCACCACCCTCATATTTAAGAACTTTTTCCTAATGTCCAACCTAAATCTATCCTTTTCCAGCTTAAAACCATTCCCCCTTGTCCTGTTGCTACAGACCCTCGAGAACAGATCTCCCCTCCCTTCCTGCAGGCCCCTTTCAGGTACTGGAAGGTCACTAGAAGGTCTCCCCGGAGCCTTCTCTTCTCCAGGCTGAACAGCCCCAACTCTCTCAGCCTGTCTTCACACAAGAGATGCTCCATTCCCCTGATCATTCTGGTGGCTCTCCTCTGGACAAGCTCCAATATGTCCACACCCTTCTTGTGCTGGGGGCTCCAGAACTGGACGCAATACTCCGGGTGAGGTCTCAGCCGGGCAGAGCAGAGGGGCAGAATCACCTCTCTTGATCTGCTGGCCACGTTTCTTTTGATGCAGCCCAGGATGTGATTGGCTTCTGGGCTGCCTTTGCACACTGGTGGCTCATAGCCAGGATGATCTTGGAGGTCTTTTCCAACCTACATGATTCTACAATTCTATGATTGTCTCAGCAAAGCAGCCGCGACCACCATGCCCCGTTTCCTGAAGAAAGCTCCACACAAGTCTGGAATTGCTCCGGATTTGTTCCCTTGCAATCGCAGCACGTCGCTCAGCGCTCCCGCAGCTGCTGGGACGTTCAACACCGAGCAGAAGCCTCTGCTACCAGCCACAGACACCCAGCACCAGTGGAGTTTATTCTCCACGCCATCCACAGCGTTCTGAGGTCAGGAAATACTTTCTACCAAGCTACCCTTCACGCACAGACACTAACAGCTGCCTGGGTTCATCGCGTCCCTCACAATTAATTTGCATGCTTCGTAACACGCCGGGAGCACGGCGGGGACTGCTGCCATCGAGGTTTTAATGTGCAGCGAGTGGGAAAGATGAACAAGCTGAAATCTCTGGGTTGGAAAAGCCTATTTAAACATTAATTATTCAACAGAACCGCGTTAGAAGTCCAAGAGCCCTTCAACATTTCCCTGTTTTGCCCCTCCCCGTAAGACTCTCTGAGCAAACCACCATGACACAAAAGAAATCACTGCAGAGAAGGTGCTTGTCTCAGTATTTACACACACTCTGTGGGCTCTGCTTGAAGATCGGGGCAAAAATCTCAGCATCTGCAGAACATCCTCTATTGTATTCCCCGCTGTACTGGGAAAGGGAGCTGCAGGATCCTTTCTGCTGCTCCGTTCCTTCCTACCACTGCTTGTTTTCTCTCCAGGTAGGAACAAAGAGCTAAGAGTGCCCTGGTACTTCTGGGGCAAGTGCCAGAATGCTTGCGTGTGGAAAACCCCCAAAGCAGCATCTCAATCCATAACTAGGGTAGAAAGTTCTTGCTTTGTCATCGTACCCAGCATGAGATTCCTGACCCGGAACCCAGGACGTGGAGCCGGGGACCAAGCGGCCACCGTTACGGGCCACACCGAAACCACTTCCATCTGAAGCCAGCTAACGGAGATGGGAACCGCGGCGCGAGAGCTTCAGCTGCAAACAAGTCTGTGGTGCTAACAGACATCAGCTGACTGTCTCCGACGAGATTTCCATGGAAACGCCATCCCGGAGGATGCTGCCGTGCTGACTGGGTGTGTCGGAATGCTGACAGCCACAGCTCACAGCCGCTGCGTGTCAGCCGCCTTCGCCTTCCCGCCTCGGATGGACGATCCACCATCCTCCTTGAACACGTCCACTCTCGATACACATCACAACCGGTGTCACTAGTGTCCATTTGCTTCTCAGAAACCTTCCTACCCGTTCAAAGCACTGCGCTTTCCATGAAAGGGAAGGAATCTCCGCAGCACGCGTTGGCTGCTTGCACCCGCTGCCTGGACACCATGGAAGGGTTTCCACACAAGAAGGGTCTGGGCGCGCAGAGAAACGAGAGCTGGACGCAAGGCAGCTCAGGATGTGAAGACAACACGTAGTCAGATCATTTAGAACCAATATAAAACGTCACTACAAAAGGAAGAACCAGCTGCAGTCCAGCATTAACCATTAGTGGGAGATCGATTTATGAGATACAAACATTTCATGTGCTAGATATGAACCAAAGAAATCTCCAAACTCTCCTCCTCTCCCTTCTTCCTGCAGCGCAGAGGGGTCAGCAGTAAATCAACAGGATCACTGAGCACGCCCTAGAACAATGACGCAAGCCCGGTGTGTACGTGCAGATTTTCTACTGCTCCGCAGGACCAGAGCGCAGGAGGAGCAGGTAAAAGGAGAGGCTGTGGCCAACAGAGCAGGAATCATAGAATCATTGAGTGGTTTGGGTGGGAAGGGACCTTAAAGGTCATGTAGCCCAACCCCCTGCAGGGAGCAGGGACATCTGCAACTAGAGCAGGTTGCTCAGAGCCCCGGCCAACCTCACCTGCAATGGTGCCAGGGATGGGGCAGCCACCACCTCTCTGGGCAACCTGGGACAGGCTCTCACCACCCTCAGCATCAACAATTTCTTCCTTCTCTCTAGTCTCAATCTCCCTCTTTTAGTTTCAAACCATCCCCTCTTGTCCTGTCCCAACAGGCCCTGCTCAAAAGTCTGTCCCCAGCTTTCTGACAGGCCCCTTGAAGCACTGGAAGGCCCCAAGAAGGTCTCCCTGGAGCCTTCTCTTCTCCAGGCTGAACAACTCAACTCTCTCAGCCACAGCATTTACCAAACACACCTTTCATCAAATTTCCCCTTGGGAAGATTATTCTGACGCCTGTAGGAGTCAGTGAAGGGTCTTTTGGACCCATCCCTCCCATGCAAAGTACTCCAGGACCCTTCGCAGTTGCTCAGGTCAAGGAAACGGGTCTATGAGCTCTGTGGTAGGTTGTTACGGGGAATAATTGAAGATCTACAAATAAAGCTGATGTGGATCAACCGAAAGTGAAGCATTCTAAAGGCAAGAGACCTACACACAGGCCATTAACCGCTTTGATGCCTGACGGCCAACACGCAGCGTGTGCCACAGCGCTGCCTGTGAACAGAGACTCTACTGCAGACACTGTGTTTTGTGAAAAAACAGTAATTATGCAAGTTTCTAAGTGACAGGTTTCTATAGGTAACCTAAAATTGTATCTGCCTTGCTTGTCACCTTTCATTTTAAGGCACCAAGGATTGCAGAGGAACACGTTCAGGCCACCACCACGGTGATCTGGTCTCGTGCTGTTCGGTGAAGGTACAAATCACAGCATCATTCAGGTTGGAAAAGAACTCTAGGATCATCAAGTCCAACCTTCATCCCAGCATCTCCCTGACCACTAGACCATGTCCTGAAGTGCCACATCTACTCGTTTTCTGAACCCCTCCAGGGATGGGGACTCCACCACTGCCTTGGGCAGCCTGTTCCACTGCCCAACCACTCTCTCTTCCTTTTAAAGCCATCAGACACAGCCCGTTTTTACACAGATTTATCTGTAATTACTAACAGAGTAGGGGATTGCAGTGGTGTAGCCTCTTGTGTAAGGTAAGCGCGCAGGAAACCAACAGTGAGAAACTGTGATGGGCAAAATTCCACCTTGGTCACCTGGGTTCTCCTCGACACTTCACAAAAACACCCCTCGTCTAGAAAAAAACAGAGTCTGTGTATTGGAACAAGTCGGTTCGCACAAGGCAGAGCCGGGCATTTGGCAGCGTCATCTGCTGACAATGTCATTTTGCACAATTAAAAGATAATGTCAGTAGAAGAGAACATGGGCCGAGGGAAACGACCTGCAGCTGCTCGCTCCCTGGCAGCAGCGGCTCTGCCCACCACGAGACGCTGCCACGGAGACTTCCTTTGCTACAGCCAACGCTCTGATGAGGGTACGAGTGCGCAGCTCCACGCACGCCGTGGAGGGTGGTTGGTGTGGACAACCAGCAAGGAGGTGGGAAGAGCACCAATCAAACCAACGTTACAGATGGAGTCTGAGCTAATCACTCACCCTGCGCTTGCAGATGAAATTTTACTGAACCCTTGAATCACAGAGTCTTTAAGGTTGGAAAAGACCTCTAGGATCATCAAGTCCAACCTTCATCCCAGCACCTCCCTGACCACTAGACCATATCCCAGAGTGCCACATCACCTTTCATTTTAAGGCACCAAGGATTGCAGAGGAACACGTTCAGGCCACCACCACGGTGATCTGGTCTCGTGCTGTTCGGTGAAGGTACAAATCACAGCATCATTCAGGTTGGAAAAGAACTCTAGGATCATCAAGTCCAACCTTCATCCCAGCACCTCCCTGACCACTAGACCATATCCCAGAGTGCCACATCTACTTGTTTTTTGAACCCCTCCAGGGGGGACTCCACCACTGCCCTGGGCAGCCTGTTCCAGGGCCTGACCACTCTTTCAGTAAAGAACTTCTTCCTAATATCCAATCTAAACCTCCCCTGGTACAACTTGAGGCCATTTCCTCTTGTCCTGAATCTCATCCCATCTCTGCTCTTTCAGCAATATGAGGACGCCAGGTTTATTATTTCTCTACACGCAAACGCCCCCAAAAATTTGTGTGCAACGTTTCCAAGCAAGCCAGCCAGGTTCTGGAGGCTGAAGATAACCGTAGTAGTGTCACCTCCGGGTGAGGAAAACGAAGGAGCAGCTGAACCCCCAACTCCAGGATGCTGAAGAGCCAAGCCGAGGCTTCCCCCAGCCCCCTTCCTACCAGCACTGATCTGCTGCTTTGTCACCAGCAGCTAAACTCTGCTACTCAAAGGCCACGTACCTCCCTGGAATTCCAAATTTAGTTTTGATAACTTTTACATTAAACATGGACAAATATTAAAAAAAAAAATTCAACCATGACTCGAAGGACCAGCCGAGGCCCCAGAGCAGAAGCTGCAGTGAGATGTTAACCCCGAATGGGCCCAAGGTCTTGCAGGGCACAGCTAATAAGAAATGAAGCAGAAGAGCATGATAAGCAGCTTGGGTTTAGCTTTTATTATTTTATTCTATTCTATTCTGTTCTCTTTTATTCACTTTATTTTAACTGAAGTTAAAAGCTAACACGATGTGTTGGTGATGTAGATAACCGCACTGTATCTGTTTTAATGACATTAGATATATTAAAAATAGTAAACCAAGATCTTTCTCTGTTCTGTGGACACGAAAATGGAGCTAAGCAGTGGATGCTCTGCCCACGGCTGAGCGCCCGAGGTGAGAAGCCCCAGTCCTTGTACTTACGTTATAGAGGGGGATGGTTTTCATCACTTTGTACTGCTTCATAGGGTCCATCTTGTAGAGGTGCCGATCGGTGATGAAGATCGCTCTGTCCTCCACCTTATTAAAGCGATTGACCTGTAAAGAAGCACATTTTCAGCCCCACTAACCACTGCAAGAACCTGCAGAACAAAACTCTGTGGCAGTAAATGCACACTCACGCAGCTTTTCAACAGATCTCCACAGATCTTGGAGCAGCGAGACGAGAAGATGGCCCTTGGAATCCCACCTTACAAACAGAGAAACGCAGTGTGTTGGAGAAGCAACATTCCCCAAGTTACCCAGCGGGGCTGGGGCAGCCCGGGGAAGTCCACAGCCTCAACCAAACACAGGACAGATGCCTCCACCGGCAGTGTTCAACCTGCAGCCCCCAGGCAGGTAGCAGTTGCTCCTATATGGTATTTAGAAGGGCAACCAAGGTCTGGAGGACATATCTTATGAGAAGTGGCTGAGGGGACTGGGGTTGTTTAGTGTGGAGAAGAGAAGGTTGAGGGGAGACCTCATTGCTCTCTACAATTACCCAAAAGGAGATTGTAGGGAGGTGGGTGCTGGTCTCTCCTCCCAATCAGCTAGTGATAGAATGAGAGGAAATGGCCTCAAGTTGCACCAGGAGAGGTTTAGGTTGGATACTAGGAACAATTTCTTTACTGCAAGAGTGGTCAAGCCCTGGAACAGGCTGCCCAGGGCAGTGGTGGAGTCACTATCCCTGGAGGTGATAAAAAAACATGTAAACATGGCACTTCAGGACATGGTTTAGTGGTCACGGTAGTGTCGGGTTGACAGCTGGACTTGATGATCTTAGAGGTCTTTTCCAACCCTAATGATTCTATGATTCTATCTGTGCCTTTTTCACCCCAAAAGCACGATGCAGAACACCTGCTCCACAGAACCAAATGAGGTGTCACCAGCGTTTGTGATGGCCCAGACTCATGGCGTTTGAAACCAGGTGCTTTGGCCCATCCTAAATTTGAGCAGGTCCCATTTCCAACATCTGGGCCTTTGATGCAGGTAAGGAACTTGCCCAGGAAGTGAAATATGTGGACAACCACCCTTCCCCTACCTGTTGGTGGGTAGGTTAGCTGAGGATGGGCATATTCCACCAGTTTTGCTGAAGTTGTGGCACTTTGCAAGAAAGAAGAGACCAAATGGGCCAGACGGAGCCCGGATGAGCCAAGCCTGGAGGCAGGGAGCTCAGCAACCAGCTGGTGGGAACAAGGCAAGGTTATTTCCTGGCAAGCAGAAGAGCCAAGCTGGAGTGGCCTCAGGCTGCAAGGGGCACAGAACACAACCCTCAACCTTCCTGAGCAAGGGAGGCAGAGCGAGAGCACAACCGCTCGGGTCTAGAGAGTCACTGCCACTGAGAACAACGCCCTATGGCCTCTTCCAGGAGGTCCTAACCCCGTACCCTGAGCTAGCTCTGCTGCTCATCAGCCCTATCAAGTCACTAACCTGACAAAAATCTGCCCTTTCTGTGAACATAGGGAGGGAAGGACACAACAAGCATTGGAGCCACTGCAAGGGCAGGAGGGAGAGGCTCTGCGTAGTGATTTGGGGAAGAAACAAGAAGAAAAAGGAGAAGGAAACAGGATGAAAAAGGAGAATGAAACAGGATGGTTCCATTGAGCAGCAGCAAGCTGTGAGATCAGCCCAGCTGTCCCAGAGCCAGACCTTGCGTACAGCAGGTTCTTCTGTAGAGGTGGACATCAACCCATAATTTAACTTGACTTTGTGTTCTGTTGAGGACATGGTATTCAAGGCCAGGATGTCCAAGGACGACCAGCGGGATCAAGCTCCTTGAAAGAAACTCCTGACAGCAGAGCTGGCTGCCCAGCTGGGCGGTCCAGGGCTGTTCCAGGGACACAGAGAGCAGAGCTCCAGCACTCAGCAAACTTCCAGACCAAACCAGACAGCTCCCAGAGGCACCTGCACACTTCTGAGGGGAACTGACATGAATGAGATTTTTAGTTGATTTGGTTTTTGTTAAAAGCTTGAACCATTCTCAGGTTCTCGTCTCCTGACTCCCACTCCTGCAAGGTACATACTACAAAGAATATCTTAGTGCCCTTCAAACTACTTTAATCTTGGCTTCCAAACAGAGGCAAAGGTGTTTTAATCTGCAAATGACTGTGACAAAGGTGGGGTACAGAGGAGATGGAGCCAGACTTCTTGCTCAAGCGTGTCCAGAGAAGGGCAATGAAGCTGGGGAAGGGTCTAGAGCACAAGTGTGGTGAGGAGCAGCTGAGGGACCTGGGGGTGTTGAGCCTGGAGAAAAGGAGGCTCAGGGGAGACCTTCTGGCTCTGCACAACTCCCTGACAGGAGGTTGGAGCCAGGTGGGGTTGGGCTCTTCTCCCAAGGAACAAGTGACAGGACAAGAGGAAAGAGCCTCAGGTTGCACCAGCGGAGGCTGAGGTTGGCTACGAGGAACAATTTCTTGCTGGCAAGGGCTGTGAAGGGCTGTGCCAGGCTGGGCAGGGCAGTGGTGGAGTCCCCGTCCCTGGAGGGGTTTCCAAGCCGTGGAGATGTGGTGCTGAGGGCCATGGTTTAGTAGTGCCCTGGCAGGGCTGGGGAAACAGTTGGACTTGATGATCTTAAAGGTCTTTACCAACCAGAACAATTCTGTGATTCTATGATTCTCAGAGAAGTGCAGCAAAAGGACAAGACACAAGGGGCAGAAGATGCAGCAGCAGAAACTCTAACAGGATATAAAGGGAAAAAATTCTCCCTAGGAGGGTGGGGGCCCTGGGACAGGGCTCAGAGCAGCCGTGTGACCTTCATCCTCAGGGATTTTCACAACTCAGCTGACTGAGAGCCTGAGCAACCTCAGCTCACTCTGAAGTCAGCCCTGCTCAGAGCAGGAGGTTGGACCACAGACCTCCAGAGGTCCCCTCCCACCTCAATCATTCTGTGATTTCATCAGCCCATATGTTACCAAGAAAAGAGACTTGACAGTATCTGAAATATTCTGACAGTTTCTAGTAGTTCTGCAAACACAGCTTAGTGGTGCCACTGGGAAACATCAATATCTTCGTATCTTAACTATCTTAACATTGTCACTGGGCTCTACAGCTGTAAATTTAAGACCAATTATAGGTGGATGCTATAACTCAGTGAAGAACCATTAGTTGCCTGCTGAGGCAAACCACTGTATTATCACCTGTAATCTCCCCAGCAGGCAACAGCAGCAGAGATTAGCTGGATATATATGTCCCAACCCACACGGAATAATCTTCAGCATGCTCAAGAAGTTGGTTCACTTCAGTTTGAACTCAAAATAGTGCCCAGCTGGGACCTGAGGAACAAGGCACTCAAAGATCATCTCGTTCCAACCCCCTGCCATGGCAGGGACACCTCCCACTAGACCAGGTTGCTCAAGGCCCTGCCCAGCCTGGTCTTGAACACCTCCAGGGATGGAGCATCCACAGCTTCCCTGGGCAACCTGTGCCAGTGTCTCACCACACTCAGAGTGAAGAATTTCTTCCTAATTTCTAGTCTAATCTCCCCTCTTCCAGTTTGAGCCCATTCCCACTCCTCCTATCACTACAGGCTGTTGTAAAAAGTCCCTCCCCAGCTTTCTTGTAGCCCCCTTCAGATACTGGAAAGCCGCAATAAGGTCTCCCCAGAGCCTCCTCTTCTCCAGGCTGAGCACCTGAAGAGCCGATTATTGAAGCACCAGCTTATGATGGGAAGTAACAACATAGCCCAGCAGAAAGCTGCAGAAGCATAGAATTGTTTAGGTTGGAAAAGATCTTCAAGAACATCGAGTTCAACCACCAACTTAACTCCACCAAGTCCGCTGCTAAACCACGTCCCTCAGCCCCACACCTACATAACTCTGAAACCCCTCCAGGGATGCGGACTCTACCTGGGCAGTCTGGGCCAGGCCTTAACAACCCTTTCAGTGAAGAAACTTCTCCAGCTCTCCAACCTAAACCTCCCCTGGCACAACTTGAGGCTGTGTGTAGTGGTCATATAACTATAGAATTTCTCTCAACGCCAGGTATTCCGATGTTCTGAATCCATGTTTCAGCAAGAGCATCCCTCCAGCACCTGACAAATTAAGTCACCAAAACTGCTGTCAACTGTCACATAAGCACCTCTGGAAAATTACAGTAAAAATATGCAACTGTTTATTAAAGATGTACTCGTTCGAAGGCTGTAAGATACTAAATGTTGCACCCTCACAGATCTGATCTGGGCAAGATCCAGGAGGAGTGAAGCTGATAAACCCTGACTCCACACCTCATGGAATTAGTGTGATTGTTTCCAAAGACAGAAGTGGGAGGATCATGTTATGGGAGGAAACAAAATTACAGCCTCTCCAGAGAAGTGTTTTATACCCTGGGATCATGCCTTGGTTCATATCTCCTTTCTAAACACAGATCATCTCAATTCCCTCCATCCCACTGCAGCTCATCATGAGTGTTCTTCTAGGCTGCTGGTAACGCTGGGCTCCAGAGAGTGGGGTTTCCACAGAGGAAAAGTGTCTCACTAACATGACAATTAATCTGTCCAGGAAATAGTGCGCCAAAGGAGAACACTGTATTCCTGTGGCCAAGAAGGCCAATGGTCTCCTGGGGTGCATTCAGCAGAGTGTGGGCAGCAGGGCAAGGGAGGTTCTCCTCCCCCTCTGCTCTGCCCCACTGAGGCCACCTCGGGAGCATCATGTCCAGTGCTGGGCTCCCCAGTTCAAGAGAGACAAGGAACCACTGGAGAGAGTCCAGTAGAGGCTGTGGAGATGCTGAGGGGCCTGGAGCATCTCTGTGCCCAGGAAAGGCTGAGAGCCCTGGGGCTGCTGAGCTG
>VZZY01002827.1:86494-115278 GCA_013400335.1 Eurystomus gularis
CTTCAACCCCCACCATGCTGGAATCCTGTGAGACTTCTCTTCTCTGTGCTGCACAGTCCCAGCTCTCTCAGCCTTTCTCCATATGCAAGTCGTTCCAGTCTCTCCATCATCTAGAGTGGCCCATCTCTTGACTGTCCCCAGTATGCCTGTGATGCTGTTTGATGTCATCTAGTCTTTCAGATGCCCCAAGAGGCCGGGTACTAAATAGTCACCAGGCAAGATGCAAAGTTTTGACAAAAGTAAGTGAGAAAGTAGGACACAAAGTAGAAATTATTTTTCACTAAGGCAAAGCAGGACTCGTCGGTGTATCGGAGTCACAGAGATATTTATTCATCAACTGAGAAGGGCAGACAAGGGTGAGACGTGATGAGGCGGAGGAGCGTAAATAGGATTTTCCTAGGAGAACTCAGGAGACAACCAGAGAACTTAAATATTCTCAGTCAATAGGCAGCAGTGTGACAAAGTTCAGAGCAGACACAAGCAAAGAATGCAAATTGGAGAGCTCCACAACAGCTTCCAACTCAGAAAAAGCAAGTGAAGATGATTTCAGACAGCTCTGGATAGATCTTGGCACAAACACGTGAGGCAGCTGAAAACAAGCCTGCGGTAAAGAGCAGCACGGGGAAAAATGTCCTGGGTGCCTCGGTCTCACTTGGACAGTGTGTCAAGCACCAGGATGGGGAATGAGAAGGAGACTCTAATGGGTCAGAGGAGGTAAAGAACATGATTGAGAGGCTGGAAAATCTCACAGGAGGAGATGCTGAGTAACTGGGATTATTTTAGGAAGCAGATGAATGGGAGAAAAAAAAATAAAGGCTCTGGAACACTGAATGGCCCAGAGAAAGTAGGTTAGGAGTGTCTGGTGCTGCAGCAGGAGCTGTTTGACAGAGCAGCGCAGGCTCCTCGGGCCGTCGGCGGGTGGTGAAGCTTACAGCACACCGTGCCCTGTGCCTTGGGAGCTTCAGCAAAGGCTCCTCCAGCCTCTCGGGCTGTGATGTGCCCCACGCCAACCTCAGACCTGATGCTGCTTGGCCATGGCTGCCAAAGATGTGGGTTTGGTTTATTTTAATGTTTTTTAAAGAGTCTGACAGCACCACCTGTTCGCTGCCATGATCCCGCTTGTCGCTCCCATCTCCCATCACAACGTCCTGTTGTCCATGCCCACCTCCAGCACAGAGCCCGCGGTGACAAAGACCTCACTGAGCTGTGTCACCAGAGCCACCCCACCGCAGAAGGTCCTGCTGCTGCTGCCCAGAAAGGGGGACTGGGAAGAACGACGCACGGCCAGCTTTTGTAAGGCGATATAATATTGTCGTAGTTCTACAAGCGTGGCTTTAATTCCATGTACAGAGAAATAGAAAATCACAGAAGTATAGAAATGATAGAACTATAGAAATCATAGAATGTGTTTATAGAAATCAAAGCATCCCAGAATGGTTTGGGTTGGAAGGAACCCCAAAGATCATCCAGTTCCCACCCCCTGCCATAGCAGGGACACCTCCCACTAGACCAGGTTGCTCAAGGCCCCGTCCAACCTGGCCTTGAACACCTCCAGGGATGAAGCATCCACAACTTCTCTGGGCAATCTGTGCCAGTGTCTCACCACCCTCAGAGTGAAGAATTTCCTCCTAATTTCCAACCTAAATCTCCGCTCTTCCAGTTTGAACCCATCACCCCTCGTCCTATCCCTACAAGCCCTTGTAAAAAGTCCCTCCTCAGCTTTCTTGTAGCCCCCCTTCAGATACCAAATATAATGAACTGTCATGTTGGGAAGGACGCAGAGAAGAGATTCAGATGCCAGCACCATTGCAAATGCCATTAGTCTTTTGGTTTTGTAGGAGTAGAGACAGGCCTTATGTTCTCAGATACAGCTTATACCCTCCTGGAGAACAGCCCTTCCAAGCATTGTGTTCTCTGCACCTTCTGGGCATTTTTTATTTATATCTTTGTTGATGCAAATGCGAATCAGTTTTAATTTAGCTTCTTGACTGGCTTCTGGGGAAAAATGAAGGTCTAGCCTCTAGCAGAAAAACCTCCAAATGAGCTTCTCAGGTCTCTGCCAGGGGCCTCCAGATGCTGCAGGGCACCGGGCTTTGGAAGAGATGGTCCTTTCAAGGGAGCTTGTGCCACTAATGACAGGGGAGAAGAGGGAAGAAAAGCCTCATTCTAACGAAAAAAAAAAGGAAGAGGAGCTGTTGTTTCCTAGGTGACACAACAAAATCTGGTGGAATGCATGAAATCTGCATTTGGTTTCCCAAGGCAAAAAACTTGAACGTTTCCTTTGAAAAATGAAGAGCTCCACACTGCTCTGAGAAGATGGATTTTTCCGTAGGCAGAAATGACCTGCTTCTACCTACACCTACTGCGAGGAAGCAAGAACACGCACCTCCCATCAGCGAGACTTCAAAGTCTCCTCATACACCTTCCACAAAAAGAGCTACAAAGGCTTCGGTCCAAACAGATCCACCCGTTATTACCCATCTCCAGCTGTTGAAATGAAGACCTCAAGCACTCAAGCCAAAGGAACCTCTAGGAGCACTTCTCAGTACTTCGAGAGCAGCTCCCTGGCTGGAGGGAGCTGGTGTCACTGCACCCGAACGATGGCAATCACCCGCTGAAAAATACTGCCCCAGAGAATTTAAGGTTAGCAAATATCTTACAGGTCACAGGAGATGTTCCACACACAAATATTTTTAAATACACAAACTCCAGGCTCAACTTGTGGCTGCTCACGCTGCCCAGCACTTATCTTTGTAACTTCTTTTCTTCCCGAGGAAAGAAGTGTCTTGGGCTGCAAATATCTGGACATTTTGAAGAGCCGACACCAACATTGCTCCTGATGGTCAAGAGTTCCGTGATGATTCGGTACCTTACTGAAAGCTGCCTGACACTGCTCCAGAAACAAAGGGTTCACCTCAGCTCACTGAAGTGCCCTCTCCTTGCCAGGAACACCCCCTGCCCAAGGGACCAGCGCTGACCGCACGGGTTTTGCTCAAGAACCTTCAAATAAGCTGAATCATGAAAATACACTACAAATGAACTTGAGCAACTTCTGATCAAACAAAGTGTGGGCAGCAGGATGAGGGAGGTGATTGTCTTCCTCTGCTCCACTCTGCGGAGACCCCCCTGCAGTGCTGGGGCAGCTCTGGAGTCCTCAGCACAGCAGAGACATGGACCTGGTGGAGCGGGGCCAGAGGAGGCCCCAGCAATGATGGGAGGGCTGGAAGCCCTCTGCTGGGAGGCCAGGCTGGGAGAGTTGGGGTTGTTCAGCCTGGAGAAGAGAAGACTCCGGGGAGACCTTCTTGGGGCTTTCCAGTATCTGAAGGAGGCCTACAGGAAAGCTGGAGAGGGACTTTTTACAAGGGCTTGTAGAGAGAGGATGAGAGGTAATGGCTCAAACTAGAACAGGGGCAATTTAGATTAAAAATTAGGAAGAAATTTCTTCACTCTGAGGGTGGTGAGACACTGGCACAGGTTGTCCAGGGGGTTGTAGATGCTCCATCCCTGGAGGTGTTCAAGGCCAGGTTGGACGGGGCCTTGAGCAACCTGCTCTAGTGGGAGGTGTCCCTGCCATGGCAGGGGGTTGGAACGAGATGATCTTTGGGGTCCCTTCCAACCCAAACCTTCTGTGGTTCTATGGCTCTGTTCTGTGCAGTGAGGCTTTGTTAAAGAGTATTACTTAAGGGAAGCAATAAAATCACCCACTAATTGATTACATTCTAATTTCCATAACTCCCTTCTCAGTCCCCTGCTAAAGCTTCACATAAACCAAATGTCAGCTAAGAAACCGGGTTGGAGTTGGACAAACCTCCCCTTCCAACGCTCTGGCCACCAAAGACAGCCTGAGGCCAAGTGCCACGCCTGTGCGAGTGACATTTGGGGTGACGTGGGGAAGTTAAAGAAGGATAAGGCTAAAAGGAAAACAAATATGCTTTTATTTGCTTATTTTTTAAAAAAAGAAAGAGGAAGAACGTAGCAATTGGAAGCGATTCCCCCTGCCCCACACAAAGCTGATCCTCAGATTGCTGTTTTGGGGTAAGAGGCAGAATAGCAGAGCTGCTGTTTTTGACAAGAGCAACACTTTTGTTTTAAAAAGACAGCTTAGGACAGAAATTGTCTCGTGTGAAGAGCAGAAGAAGGGTAATGCTGTCTGCAGGGTAAAGAAGGTGCTCTTGCGGCCAAAGCACAGAGTAACTTAGAGGCTCTACGCCAGTCTTTGCTTACTCTGCAAATCCCATGTTTGGATTTAAGCCATTACAGATTCCCCACGGAACAGCACAGGTTGGGAAGTGAATCCTTGAAATGCCCAATCTTTGTCTAGTTAGCCTCCAAAGTCCAGGACTGTTTGTCTTCCCTCCTTCGTTCACTTCACTCTAGCCTGGACGTTACTTGTCCAGACGAGAGGGAAGACAAAGGTTCACTCCAAAAGATACCACACACAAGCGTGGATCTGAAGGGGTCCTGCAGAGCTGCAGCCTTGTCCTCAGCAGCAACGCTGGAATGATTTTATCCACTCATTGGAGGAGAGATGCTCCTATTTGCTTCTCCATCACTTGCCTAAAGGAGATGCTGCATTTTCACTAAATTTAGCTGTGTTTTTTCTCTCTAACAGAGATTCCTAAGAACAAAGAGCAGAAGAAGTATTACGGCCCTCAAAGCCAGGTTGTGGATGAGCAGCAGCTCCCCCATCACCCATGGCTTTGTCCACGACTCTGCTGGTGCTGCAGGTCAGCTTGTCCCACCTCGGCCCCACTGCTGCTGGGCACTCGTACCCTCCATGCTCGTGCCTGTGCTTCCTTCCCTGATGATTCCAAAAGGCACACGAAGGTGTCCCTACCTAAGCAGGCCAGCAGAGGATTAAGCCCAACCTCTCTGACAGAAGAAAGAGACCAACAATTTAAATTTTAGAAGATCAAAAAAGTGACAAGATCATTTAAAACCCACAAGCCTGCAAGTCTATAACCTGGTCTGACTTCAGCCAAGCCACTTTCTTCAAGCACCCAGGGCAAGCTAACACTTTCAGCGCCTCTGAAAGCACCGAACCTTCCAGGCTCGGGAAGAAATCCACGTTCTGACAGGTAACACCTACTCCATCATAGACTCAGAGAATGCTTTGGGTTGGAAAGGACCTCAAAGATCATCTCGTTCCAACCCCCTGCCATGGCAGGGACACCTCCCACTAGACCAGGTTGCTCAAGGCCCCGTCCAATCTGACCTTGAACACCTCCAGGGATGGAGCATCCACAACTTTCCTTGGGAACACGTTCCAGTGTCTCGCCACCCTCAGAGTGAAGAATTTCCTCCTAACTTCCAATCTAAATCTCCCTTCTTCTACCCACCAGACAACTTCTGTCACAGAAGTGCTGGGACATCAATGCCACAGATGCCAGCAGAAAATGGGTTTTTCCAGTAAATAAACACAGTAACAGGATCTACAGAACAAGGCCTGTTCAAAGGCTCTAGGACTTCTTCAGCCACCAGAGAGGAACCAGAAGGGCTCAGCCCTTGCCGAAAGGCAGGAGCTCTGTGCTCGCAGTCCCTCAGCAGGTCAGTCTGGATCCATGCTCAGAAACCCACCTCCCCTGGTGCTTGCTCAGGACAGTGTCCTTCAGAGCTCGGGAGCAAGCAGAGAAACGTAAGGACTTCACAGCTTAAAAGGTGCGTAAGAGTGAGCGAAATTAAACCCCCGCAGCGGGCAGACGTGTACTGCAGAGCCCCCACGCGAGGGATCCCCCTCCCCTTCATTCCATCCCCATTCAAAACAACAACTCCTATCTACCATCACAGCTTTGAGAATGGAATATTGTATTTTTACAGATACTCCAGTTAAGCCAGAAACAGCGACAATTTGTAACTAGCTCATTCAGTGACTCAGAAGAGGAATTCCTTTGTTTCTAGCCTGAAGTGAGAAAAGATGGGGGGAAATTCTGCAGCCCCTGGTCCCCAACGGAGGCTCCAGCCCTACGGCTGCAAGGCTGCGGGGAGGAGGTTTGGGTTCCGACTCACCCGATCCTCCTTAAATCCCAACAACATGACCCAGCATCCACTCAAACCACCCGTTCAACCAAGAAAACACGGTAAAAGCAACAGAACATTCCACTGAAATATTTCTCTTTGGGAAATAAGAGATTTCTACTTTTATCTGCACGATCACCAGTGACTACATAATACAGCTCCCTGCCACTAGCAAAGAAGTTTTGTTACAAAGGGAGATTTTATGCTGCCAAATGAATTATCTCACCGTTAAACATAAACTTTGCAGCTTTGCGAGCAATAATCACGCACATGCTCCACTCTGGCAAGTGGGGACCAACTGCAGCAGCACATTTTTCACAATAAAAAGAATATACAGCTTTGTAAATCCCCTCGAGTGCCAGCAGCCCCAGCCTGCCCCTGGAACCCGTCCTGTGCGCTGGCTTTGTAAAATCCCAGCCGTCCTTTCCTGACGGACATTTCAACCCAGCATCACTTAGATTGTGACAGAACCACAGAACTGTCTAGATTGGAAAAGATCATCGAGTCTAGTCATTAACCTCACACTGACAAGTCCTCAACCAAATCATATCCCTGAGCTCTACGTCTACACGGCTTCTAAATACGTCCAGGGATGGGGACTCCACCAAACTACCGACTACCCTGCTCCACCCAACTACAAACTACCCATAACAAATCAGGCGAGCACATTTTTCTAATTTGTTTTTTAAACCTTCCAACCAATTTAACAAAAAGTCACAGAATCAGAATCACAGAATCATTCAGGTTGGAAAAGACCTCTAGGATCTTCAAGTCCAGCCTTCACTGAACGTCTCCCTGACCCCTAGACCATGTTTTGAAGCACCACATCTACTCGTTGTTTGAACCTCTCCAGGGATGGGGACTCCACCACTGCCCTGGGCAGCCTGTTCCACTGCCTGACCACTCTTGCAGTGAAGAACTTCCTGATATCCAATCTAAAGGCCATCCCACGATGGAAAAAGGCAGACCCAAACTGGTTACAAGTGAATTTATTCCTGCCTCTGACACAAAGAGGCCACAGAAGCTCCTCAAGCCAAGCACCCTTTGGTGCAATAGGTTCAAAGTTAAGTATCCATCAAAAAATCACTGATACTGTTCCCTGCAAGAGGACTGCTCTGAGCTGCCGCCTGTTCAAACATCTCCAGGATGACCTCCTCGACCCTTGGCTTCCTAAGATCCCACCCTGATCCCCAGAAGCTTCCCACCCAGCCCATGTGCCTGTAGACCACGCAGACACCGCTCACCTTGCGGACGTGGCAGGAGAAGAGGACGTTCATGTACTTGTCTTTCCGTTTCAGCTCGTTGGCAACAGGGATGAAAGAGCTCTGAGGGTTCTCGGGTTTCTGAAAGAGCAAAGACAGGCACGTAACTCTCTCTGCTCACTGGAGAAGGCAACCGCGTCACGTCCCGGCAGGCCGGGGAGGGCTGCAGCCCCACCACCTTGGCCAAAGGCTCCCTCCAACCTCTGCCTTGTCAAAGAGCGGCAGAGCCGTGGGAGCTTGATGGGCTTTCTGAAAAAGAACAAAACCCCTTAACAAAACAAAAGGCTTAAAGGAAGGACAGAGTAAAAGGGAGCCACGCAACTCGCCTGGAGAGAATTTCTTTGTTCCTTTTCATTTTATGCTATTTCTTAACATCCCATTATATCCAGAGTTTTAGTTTTACGTCGCGTCTCTCTGAGCTTTGGCCTCTGAGGAGCTGGCTGAGGGCGTTACCCGCTACCTCTTGATGCTGCTTGTGAAGCTCCAGCTAGGCTCAGCAGTGAGCAAAATCCCTCCTCGTCAAAGGGGCAATTTAGAGTGGAAATTAGAAAGAAATTCTTCACTCTGAGGGTGGTGAGACACTGGCCCCGGTTGCCCAGGGGGTTTGTAGATGCTCCATCACTGGATGAGTTTAAGGCCAGGTTGGACGGGGCTTTGAGCAACCTGGTCTAGTGGGAGGTGTCCCTGTCCATGGCAGGGGGTTGGAACTGGATGATCTTTGAGGTCCCTTCCAACCCAAACCGTTCTGGGATTCTAAGACTCTGAAACCATGTAAATGCATTTACAGAGGAAATTTCTTCTCCCTCCCAAGAAAGCAATAGCCCCTTTTTCAGATTTCCACCCTTGGAGCATCCTCAGCCATTGCATTGACCACTTGTACTCACCAGTGCGATGTAATTCCCTTCCCATGCTCTCTGTAGGCCAATATCAGCTCTGTGGCCCTTCAGCACTTCCACGGCAGCAACCTTGGCCCTCAGTTGAGGTAGGACTTCTGGTGGGACGCTCCGGATGAGTTCACCAGCTCTCCATCTGTCACAAAAAGCCTGAATCAGTTCCACAGTCCATACTATGCCCTGTGAGGGCTCCTTCTGCCAGATCAGCACAAGGACACCCCTAGACTACAGTCAGGGGAGAGGAAGTCCTTCCAACGCATTCATAAAGCTGGAAACATCAGTTATCATTAAGGTCACCTACCATCTCTGGCTCCGAACAGATTTGGCCGGTATACTCCCTGTCCCATACCCAGAAGTCAACTACTGGCACATCTGTTTGCAATAAAGTTTATGCAAGCCCATTTTTTGGCTCATTTACATCATCATTCTCCTTTAATCGCTGGATTTGGCCCCACAGTTGAAACCTAACGAACTGTGACGTGGACCAGGGCCGGGCAGGCCGTCCAATGCTCCATACCACACTCCAGCCTTCAGCAGCAACACCAGGTCTCTAGATTAATGCTGTGACAAGTCTTTAGCAACTAAAATTTTGTAGTTATGACAATTAAGCTTATCCTGACAGCAGGACTCTCTACCCAGACAGGCTGTGGGTGGCCGGGGAAAAATCCAGGGCTGACTTGATGTAGTACTGCTGGAGATCCCCCTTCAAGCAGGTGGCTGGGCTGGAGATCTCTAGAGGCCCCATCCAGCCAACAATTCTCTTGTTCAGTGACTTTCAGATGTCATCATTTTCCAAATCAGTATCACAACTACTTTGCCTACAGTTTAGCAGAGAAGAGTCACAAGCTTTTAGGTATTAGATAGAATCTGGTGAACAGTGGAACATTGCTGGTTCTACTGCAGAAAAACACTCGCTTGGTATACAAAGTCTTGAGGAAGTCAACAAGACTCCTTTTCTCTCCCTCCTCATCTAACAGCAGCTGCTTTTTTCTTTCAAACCAACCAGAAAGGAGCCCAGGAAGGAAACACAATGTCCCTCATGACCAAATCTTTGAAACAGAGTAATTATTTATCTGGTCAAAGGTACCAAAAGCTACTGATACCTCCACCTGTGATGTCCAGTTAATGTTCTTCAATCATTTTTTCAACTATTTTGGAACAAGCAGTAGCTGTTCACTCCTCTAGGTTGGACTGAGAAGACAAGAGGTTTTACAGAATCACAGAATTGTTTTGATTGGAAGAGACCTTTAAGATCATTGAGTCCAACTGTTCCCCCAGCCCTGCCAGGTCACCACTAACCCCTGGCCCTCAGCACCACATCTCCACGGCTTGGAAACCCTTCCAGGGATGGGGACTCCACCACTGCCCTGCCCAGCCTGGCACAGCCCTTCACAGCCCTTGCCAGGAACAAATTGTTCCTCATGGCCAACCTCAACCTCCCCTGGTGCAACTCGAGGCTGTTTCTCTTGTCCTGTCCTTTTCTTTGTACCTGTGGTAAATGTTCTGGAGTGCCTCCTCAAACCGGCGCAGGACTTTCGGTGGAGTGGGCCATTGCACGTGTTTGCCATAATCCTTCATAAGCCTCACGTTGTGAAAGCGTCGGGCAACCTCGTGGATGTAGGACTTCACTTTGTAGCGGCGGTAATACTTGAGTATCGCGAGGGCGGCCTTTGTCCTCTTGTAGCGAAGGCGAGCCAAAGTGCCCCTCCAAACCTGCGTCAGGGGAGAAAGTTTTAGTAAGAAAAAGTAGGAATTTTTTTTCCTTTCTATATTCCTTCTACACTGCTGAAATCCATAAATACATTAGTTTTCACAGAATCCCCGAATCCCAGCATGGTGGGGGTGGGGAGGGACCTCTGGAGATCATCTCATCCAACCCCCTGCTCCAGCAGGTCACCCAGAGCAGGGGGCCCAGGATCGTGTCCAGGTGCCTTTGGAATCTCTCCAGAGAAGGAGACTCCACAACCTCTCTGGGCAGCCTGGGCCAGGGCTTGGTCACCCTTTTATTTCAAAGGAAGTGACTTCCCTGTGCCAATCAAATCCAATTAAAACATCACCAAAAAACCACAGGGTTTCCCCAGAAACAATTGAAATTGAATATCGATTCTGGCCATGTGCTGAAGATCAAGCAAACACACAAACCAAACTATGTTCTCCCAACGTGCTGGACAGGAGGTCAGCTCCACCAGCGTCACCGTGACGCTCACTAGTGCCTGGAGAGCAGAAGACATGCCGTGTTCCGGGCTTCTCCTTCCAACACCCCGTGCAAAGAGGTTCTCTGGGACTTGGTGCGGTGTTGATGTGACTACATGGCTACCAACTCTTAACCTGAAGACCCCAGCATGACGAAGGATGGCGGCTCAGTCAGGCCAGGGAGGTTGTGCTGGTTCTATCCTGGAACCAGAGAAACGTGGATTCATCTGAGCGCTCTCAAACCGACACGTGCGTCCCCGAGGGATTCGCCAGCAGCTGCACTTCCCCTCCACAACAACCCACCGAGATGAAGATTGTGTTTTTGTTTCCTTGTAGAATTAAACTGGAAGGATAATGAGCCTCCTGCACACGGAGAGTGCTTCACTGCTCGCTGCGGGCCCCACTCAAGAGTTTATTTCCCTCTTGAGGAACATCCCATAGCACCGTTGATGCATACCAAGCCTTCTATTTACAGAAGAATTAATTAGTTACCTGAGGCAATTTCCAACATGGTACTCGCTTTATGAAGCTGATGTCAAAGGTTCTCTTGACAGCTTTACTGATAATCCTGATATATGGCTGAGAAAAACCATATGTAGCAGGCAGTAGAGCAGAATGAGGGGCTGCTCTTCTCTAAACACTCCACATTCAAAGAGGAGATAGAGCTTTTGGGTCCTGACCCCAAAAGCAGAGGACTCCCTTCTTCCAACCTGTCAGAGCAACCCCTCCTCTCTGTCCTTGCATGGGATATCTCCCATTCACAGCAGACACGGTCCTTTGAGGCAGTTCCTTGAGCACCCACCACTTCGCTGGTGCCTCTGACGCTCTGTCAATCCCATTTGTGTTCTAGCACACCAGAACAGAGCCAGGACCCTCCACAGTGCTGCCCAAACACCCCAGGTAAGGCTGAGCTGATCCATCCCTCAACTCGGACTCTACCATATTCAGATGACTGTAAGCCTACAACCTCCAAGACTGTTCCAAGATCAAAACTGCTCCTCAAAACACGATGAAATCACCCTGCACCAGGCTGTGGAACATTCAGCGTGGTGAGGACCAGACCACAGCTGCTGAGACCCACATGGCTGAGAGGCAGATAGACCCAGCTCAGTCCTATACTCTGTGTTATACATTGTTGGTAGGAAGAGGAGGATGGAAATGGTCCTGGAGAGCAAAGTGCAGGAAAATGAAGCAAAACAAGTAACCAGGGGAAGAACTCAACACAAGCAAGGTGCCCAAAGGGAACATGCTCCTCACCAGATCCAGCCCCTGCCCACCCTAAGGAGGGTGTGGGATTAGAGACCGTTTCAGCGATGGCAGCGAAGAGCTGGGGCAGCGAGGCAGGAGCCGGGACAGCGAAGGGAAAGGCACGAGCAGGACACACAAAAATCAGCGCCTGCGACCATGGCAGAACAGCAGTGCTGCCGGACTGACCTGACAAGGAATCAGCAGGAGGAGAATGTGAGAGTTGAACGGCGACCGTGGCCTGGTACCCACAATCTCAACACTGCATGGATGGAAAATAACCTGTAACACTTGCCTTATTTATTCTTTGAACCCGTTAGACTGAGGGACAGCGGCATCCTCTGCATCACACGCTGCTCTTAGGAGTCCCTTTTATAGAACCAAAGGATCATTTCAGTTGGAAAAGACCTCTGGGATCACCAAGCCCAACCTTCACCCAACATCTCCTTGACCACTAGACCACGTCTCGAAGCACCACATCTACTTGTTTTTAGCACACTATTGTAGTTTTATTATAGCAGTAGTTTTTTTTTGTAGTTTTAGTTCGCTATAACCCGCACGTCACAAGAACTTTGCCATGAAAAGGGCACCAGAGCTCCTGAGAAGCTCAGAGCTTCCCAAAGCCACAAGGTAAAACCAACTTGCGCAGGGCCTGGATCTCTCCCAGGGTGTGTGAGGTTGATTCAAACCTGGCACGTCCATGTCCGAGGGCACATTGGGTCCAGAAATGGTGGGAACTTGGCAGAATCATCAAGTAGGATAAAATAACTGAGCAGCTGAAGAGTACTGAAGTAATTTGTGCCCTTTTTCAACGGAAAAGTGAAGACAATTTAGATTGCTTGAGACATTTAAAGTGAAGCATCACAAAAGGACCCGCAAGGAACGTATGGACAGGAAACAAGAGGAGCTGGGTAAAAACCTACTGCCAACTTCTCATTTTTTAACTTAATAAGAAGAGGAATGAGGAACAAAGGGCTCCCGGTCGCGGCTAAACCGCCTTCTGAACATCACAACGGCTCTCGAGCAAAGAACGTGCACGGTAAATTTGTGCAAGCTGCCAAAGCCTTTGCAGAGCTTCCCTTGTGTCAGTTTTTCCCCAAACCGTTGTGAATGGCTTTCAGATCCAGAATGAGGTCTCGTTTGGCTTCCTCATGCTCCAAGCAGGCACGCTCCCGAGGAAAGTCTCTTGCTGGGGTTATTTTCACACCAGTCAGACGTTGGTGGAACAAAGGTGCGGGAGCAGATTGCCCCGATGCTGGATCAGCTGCAGCGCTGCAGAAATTGGCTTCACAGCAAGAAGTGTCACAATTGCTACCAACACGAGCCTTCCAAATCCAATTATCCGGCCGAGGCGCGCCCCTTGGCTAGGCACAAGCAGTAAACTATTAATGAAAGGCATGTCCTCAAATCAAGTTGTCACCACGGGATAACCTCACCCCTAGTGAGGACCTTCCCCGTGGTCACATTGGCCGCGCCTCCCAAAAGTGAGGGGGAAGCCAAAGGTAAGAACAAGTTTCTCCCAGGGAATGGGGCACAAAGATGGTTTAAATGAAGAGTTTTTCTGGCTTGGTGTTTTTCATTTGGACCGCAGGGCTCGTGTCTGCTGGAGGCAGCCGTCAGTAAGGCTGAGGTGCCCAGGCAAGCTGACCGCCTGGTGCTCGAGCAGACTCTTCCAGGAACGTGGACCACTCAAACCCCACAAACAGGAGCCTGATGAACGTCACAGCAACAAACTCCTTGTTCAGCAGCCACTTGGTGTTCTCTGCATCGCGTCGTGGTGGGTCAGAACCCCACACGAGCCAAGCGAGGGTGCTGGGGTGTTTCCTGCCAACACGCGCCTTTCTCGGGCTTGGAGAGCAGTGCCTCTCTCGTCCCCACCCCCTGTTCATGGCCCAAGAACATGAAGCAAAGGAAATCGAAAACAAGCCCATTTCCAGAGCTAGGTTTATCACGGCATTTAACAGATTCTCATGTTGCAAAAGCTACTTCTCTGTTAAATGCTGGAGGACAATGGTAGAGTCATGGCCAAACAGAGGAGACCTGAAGGCCAAACGTCCAACAGAAAGAAGATCAGTGCATCCAGGATTCCTGTTCTTTCTTGTGGCCCTCTGTACCCAAGATAAAGTCCAAGTCATGTTCACACACAGTTCAGATAGGGTTCAGCAGCTCACGTGCTTCACCTTTCTGAACCCTGACAACCAGTGAGCAGCTTTCAGCTTGAACTGAAATCGAAGCTACACCCCAGCAAGCTGGGCCTTCCAGCACTTGCATTGAGCAGATCTTGCAGGGACAGGGTAAAGCAGCCCGGGCACCACAGTGGAACCCCGGTATCATTCCTCCCATGGGCAGGAATAAAGTGATCATTCCTTCCACCTTTCTGTGGCTTTCACTCCTGGTTAATCTGGCTTCCCATAGGAACAAGACTAAAGAGAACCCTGTCCCCATCTGACCTCCTGAGACTGCCCTGGTATCTTCTGAGTCTCTAGCCAGCTTCAACCAAATTGACAGAGAAGCAGAAGACTCACAGAGGTAAGCCCATACATCTTCCAGGAAAAATCAACAGCGTGGTAGAGCAAGCCTGAGATTGAGTGACATCGCTGGAAACGCTTCCGAATGAGCTCAAGAGCCATCTGCCTTCTTTGAGCTCCAAATCCCCACCAGCACACACGACGCTCCCAGCCAGGTGCAGCCACACCAGAGCACGTGCCAAGCCAAACAGGTAGAAGATACCAGAAGGATCTGGCAGCATTCCAGGGGGATGAGGAGGTGGAGACGCGTGCAGGACACAAGGGAGATGATGGAGGATAGGATGAAGATCAGAGAGCACTGGCAGCGAAGCGGTCACAAGAAGAAGACTGGCTGTTGTCATTGTGGGGTGTCAGCAGCGTGGGACAAACCCGCAGGACGCCGGGCCCACAGAAAAGCTGGTTTGATGACAGTTTTCAAAGTGACGTGCTGAAGAGCAGACTCCAATCTATTTTGTCCTCAATCAGTGCCGTGCCTGGTGACCTGTGACCAAGCAAGGAACAGACCTTCCTCTGCAAGCAGAGCTGCCCAAGGAGACAAGGCAGGGCAGGGTGTAGGAAGGGGAATAACCAGCAGCACACGATGGCCCCACAATGTGTGTCCATGGAAGGAGACCATGAGCAGCCTGAGGACGCAAGAGCAGAGACATGTAACTATGGCTATGTGGAAAATGGAAAGGAGTTTTTAGACTTTAAAAAAAACAAAACATAAGAAGACAACTAGCAAACCAACCAAAGAATATTCCCCTCATCCAGTCCCTGCCCATGGTCTCTCCTCATCTCTTCCAACACCTTTGCCTTCTCCTCTATGCTTTGTTCTCCTAAAGGGCAGGTGAAGAACAATGAAAAGGGCAAGTGAAATCATGACTAAAGGGCTGGGAGGATGGAGAGAGAAAGGAGAAGGTTGGAAAGCACAAAGATTGAACATCACAAGAAATTCAGTCAAAACCCCTGAACTTTATAAAGAGTATTTACTTCTCCAGCTGGTTCCAGTGAACAAGAGCTCCTCGCTGGGCTTCACCACAGCCCTTCTACTCCTTCTGCTGGGGCCAGTGAGGTGGAGGCAACCACTGGGACCATGACAAGCTCCAGACCAGGAGGCATCTCTTGGGTGCTTGGTGGAACCAGCGGTGGTTCCCCCTCTGCTCTGGCAGCTTCTGCAACTGGGATGTGCACAAAAAGAGACAGAGCCTCCAAACCAGGAGTCCTCTCTTGCCTTTGGGGGAGCACTGAAATCTTGTCTGAAGTATGTTTAATTCCCGTGGTTTTCTGATTAAAATTTAATAACTTCAAATTCAAATGAATGGAAAAGGAGCTCAGGACACACCTTTAGAATCAGCTTTAAAACCTCAGCGAGCTTCTAGCAAGGTTTCTAAGATGAAAGGAACCTCACACAGATCAAGCCCATCACCTCAGCAGAATAGAAATCCTATACAGCGAGCTGGGCAGAAGCTCGCTGGCTGACTGCAGTCTGCTGCCGAGCTCAGAATTTCCTACTAAAAAAATTAAAATAAAAAAAGAAAAGAGGGAAGAAAGAAAGGAAAACAACCAAAGGAGCCCTTGCAGGGCGTGGGGAGAAGAAGCAGAGCCGGCAGGGTGGGCCCAGGGATCGCCTCGCCCCAGGTTCTTCCCTGGAAAAGGAGATAATCTAGATTTGACCTAAATGCCGCAATCTCTGCGAGCGGCGAAGGAAACCCACACAGCGCTCGCGCGAAACCCGTGAGCCAGCAAAGAAACGCCCAGAATTCAGCAAACAAGCCGAGCTCGTCTAAATTAAACGCCGGCGTTATATTCTGGAGCCGTTCGGCAGCGAGCGAAAGCTGGGGAAGCTGCTTCGTGCTGGCGGTAACGCAGCGCACCTCCTCCCACGAGGCCTCCTTCGCACCAGCCTGAACCCTCCCGTCATCAATATTTCATGCTGCCCTGGCACAAGCTGCCCCCCCCAGGCATCCAAACCGAAAAGAATAAACCCAAACCGAGCTAGAAATTCCTGCACAGCTTTAAAAGATCGCAACCAGGCGAGCTCATGAAATATTGAAGTCCGTAGAGCAGTGCGGGAGCTGCGTGGAGTCCTGCCACGGGGTCCTTCGAGGTGCCGTGGGTTGAGTAAATGCTCCAAGCCAAGGAAAGCTTTAATTGTACGACCCCTGATTGCTTTTGGAAGGGGTAGACGACCCCCCTGCAGAGCACGGCGATGACGGAGCGGCTGGTGCTCGTGCACAGCACCCACGGGGGACGCGCACACCACAGCCTGAGACCCACCTCCTCCCAGTTCAAGTAAATCCAGGTCCCGGAGAAGGTTTGAGGCAAATGGTTTTAAATCAAAACCTCCCCGTCCTACTGGAGTGTGTTACAGAGAGAGCACTTACACAGCGAGTTTTAAGAGCTGCTTAATTTACTAAACGCTACTTTCTCTTTCCACATGAGTCAGCTGAACGATGCTCGTTCTGCCGCGCTGCTTAAGAGAGGACACGTTCCACCAGCCAGGAAAGAGAGAAGGGGCTCACCCGGGGATCAGTGAGGTTGTACCAACAAGACAGCGCCCAAGAATAAACAGAAGGATCCAAGGAGTCGTGGTTATAAGCATGTTGCACACGTGAGAATCACGCACGCACACATGCTGGACACAGAGTCCCACCAGGGCTGGTCTGGGCTTCTCCTGCAGCTCGTCCTGCTGCCCAGCAACGGCTGCAGCAAATGTCATAGAATCATAGATTCATTTTAGTTGGAAAAGACCTCTAAAATCATTGAGGCCAACCGTTCCCCCAGCACTGCCAGGTCACACTAACCCATGGCCCTCAGCACCACATCTCCACAGCTTGGAAACCCCTCCAGGGATGGGGACTCCACCACTGCCCTGCCCAGCCTGGCACAGCCCTTCACAGCCCTTGCAGGGAAGAGATGTCGTGCTGCTGCACCCGTCTTCCTTCCCCAGCTTGCTGCTGCTGCAGTTCAGCCTGAAAGCCTCAAGGAAGCTCTTTGCCATCCATCTCATAAGGAGTCAATAAAGTCCATTTGGTGCCCTGAGCAGGGCCCTGCTGGCAGCGTCCCATGTCCTGCCACAGGACATCCCATCACTCCATTCTGGTTGCACTCTCAACATTTCCCACCTCTGGCACTGAACGGGGAACGAAGATGTTGGGAGAAAGAAGAGAAGTTTGTATCAACAGATGAAGGGAACCGCCAAAGCTCCTGCCTTAGGGAAGCAGAGAAGTTTGCCATCACCAGAGCAAGGCTGCTGCCGTTAGAAGGTGGCAGGAACCTTCTCTCATCCCATGAAAATTCAAAGTAGAGCTTTTCATGCTGAAGATACCAAAACACAGGTCATCTCATGATCCTCAATGTTTTATTGCTGGTAAAGTCTGCAAGGAGAACCGAAAGCACAGAACAACCTCCAAACACGGAGAGATCAAATAAGTGGGGACACTTCTCTGTGGGAAGAGAGGACTGAGATGAGACGTGACAGAATCCTGAGCAAAGTCCTGGTACAGGAACGAGCAGGTATCAAGCGAAGCTGGCATCTGCAAGGACCCAAAGCAAGCAAGCTCTCTCCACACAGGGCTTAGCTGAGCTGCCACAGGCAGCTACAAAACCTCAAAGCTGGTGGCACGTGTTTGAGAACAAGTTCAGGGAAAAGAAACCCAGCAGGTGTTAGTGAATACAAAATCCATGCCCAGCTTAGGTCATCCCAAACCCAACTGTCTGAAGGGCCGCGGAAGGCATTACGGAGAGGCATGAGGCCCACCTGCTGCTGTCCTCCCGAGGCAGCTTGGAGACATGACCGTGGTCCCGATGGACCCGCGGTGTGACGCGGCACAGCAGCTGCTGCAGTTTAAAACTGGCTGAGGATTAAGCTTCATCTACGCTTCTGAAGTTGCGACAGCTCTTTTTAGAACAAAGAGCAGATAGGGCAAAAATAGAGCCGTGCAGAGACCTAGAAAACGTTGCTTTTGTCTAAAGGACACGAGCACCACTGGAAGGTGCATTTCTGCTAGAGAGGACAGGTGTAATCATGGTTACAAACAAATACATCCAGAAAGGGATTGGAAAAATTGGTGAGACCCTGGCAGAGGTTGCCCCGGCTAATTGTNTCACGGTCACAGAAGCAGGAGCTGGTACCTGCCAGGATGGCACCGCCCGAGTTAAAAGCCTCCTCCTGCAATAAACCCAGGTCGGGCCGGGCTGGAGCGATGGAGAGAAGATGGTATTTCCAGCAGACCTGCTCTGTGGGCTGCGGGGATCAGCAGGACTTGGTTGTGGGGTCACACACTAAATCACTGCTTATTCCCCCCAGAATTTTAAGTCTCACAAACATCTGTTAGATCTTGTGCTACCGTGTTTACAAGATTCATAATAAAAAAACAACCTAAAAAACCTGTAATGAGTATTTCTGAAATCTTCAATATACTCTACACCAGAATCTAAAATACGAGAGGAATCTAATTTGATTTTAATTGCTATATGGAGGAGCATCAGCAGAGCGTCTTTGAGGTCCCTCCCAACCCAAAGCACTCCATCATTCCATGAAACGTCTCAGCCCACACAGATCAATCACGATACGCTCATTTCTGCCCCAAAGCACAGTGCGAGTAGCTCACTATCCATCCCCACCAAGAGCAGGAAACCCCCTCCAAGGGGCCGTGATTTACACCCCGGTGTCCTGCTGGGAAGGAAGATTCGCACAGAAGCTGCCCGTGGACCTCTGCCTTACTACAGCCCCAGCTCCCCTGATCCTGCTCCTACTCTCAAGTTAAATTAAGGTCTTTCCCCAGTGTAGGCTGCTGAACGCTGTTCGTGTGTGCTTTACTCCACACCAGCAGTATTTTTACAGATCAAACAAGGCTTAAAGACACCTTGAGGTGCAGCAGATTGGTATCTGTCCAGAAATGGAAAGCTCAGGACCAACAAAAAATAATTCCCTTCCAGGAAAACACCAAGGAAGCATCAGGAGCAATGGCTGGAGAACCTGGTCCTCCTGATTTGTCTGTGATACACATGAATGAGAATGAGAAAGACAGACCCCAAACTGTGAAAGGACAGCGTTAGAACCTGAAATATTCAATTTACAAGATCAGAACTACAAGAAGTTTGGTTAACAATGGACTGCAGAGGTGTCTGCTGAGCCCCTTCAAGAGAGGGGAAAAAGCCACACTTGAGACTGGGATTTTCAGAGGGCATGGGGACATGGAGACACAGGGACACGGCCTTCCTCAGTTCCTCTGATCCCCCAGGAAATCCGTTTAGATTCCTTTTAAAGTCCTTCTGACGTGTTCTGCAAAGTGAAGTCAAGTAAAGCTCAACTTTGAAAGTCTCCTTCTCTGGAGAGATTCCAAAGGTGCCTGGATGTGATCCCGGGCCTGGGTGACCTGCTGGAGCAGGGGGCTGGATGAGACGATCTCCAGAGGTCCCTTCCAACCCCCACCGTGCTGGGATTCTGGGATAGCAAAACCCAGACAAGTGGGATGGAGCAAGCTGTGGGCAGCGTTGACACCAAACTTGAGGCTCTGCTGCTGGCTTTGCAGTCACCATTCATGAGACTTCACCAGCAGAGCAAGAAGAAAGCGTTCATGGAACGGGCAGCTCCCTGCGCTGCTGCTGGGCACTCTGCTTCCGCCTGGGCTCACCAAAGTCGTTCATGCTCTCACCAAAGCACAAACACGTTCTCTGTGATGCTGGTGACAGGCTTGGGGAAGAGTTCAGGGGGTTTCTCATGGAATCATAGAGTGCATTGGGTTGGAAGGGACCTTCAAAGGTCATCTAGTGTAGTCTTTGTGTGCCCCACACACAGGGCAGTTACCAAACCAAGTTTTAAGGTGACTCTGACAGCCGTGAAGCTCAAGGTCTCAAAGCTGGGGCAGAAGTCGCCTGGAACAGGCAGTTGCTCCACCACCCATGTGTTGCTGGGCCGTATTTTTAAACGGCGATGCACATACGTGGTACCCTCTCTCCTCTTTTGCTCAAGAACAAATATTTCTGTAGGTTAAAGCATGTTTTCACAGTGTTACCGGGAGGAGGAAAACGATGATATGCGAGTATCCAGCTGCCCCGCTGCTGCAGCGGTGGGACCCTGTTCTCCCCATTTTGCTTTCTCCCACGCCACGTCCCTGAGTCTTTTTTTCCAGCAGGAATGTTCATCTGAAGGAAAGGGAGCAGCCTGGGGAGCTAAACTGCCAGAAAACAGCCTCTTTTTTTTTTCCTGTTTTGGTAGGAGGTGGGTTTTTTGTTGTGTTTGAGGTTTTTTGGGGTGGTTGGAGTGCGGTGGTTTTTGAGCTCGAGATGCCTCAGTGCGTTCTCTGGAAGCAGACGAGCGACGTTCCTGGCACAAGGGAGACAAGCAGCGGGGGGAGCAGAGGGACCAGTCGGAGATCAGCTTGGCCACACCGGCAAGAGGCTCTGTCAGCACAGGGGACACATCCAATTCTTCATGCCACGCGGTCCCTCACAGCACCCCCGTGCTGCTCCTTCGGAAGGAGCGACAGCACCTCCTTTCACAGCTTCTCCCTGCCAAAGCCTCTCAGGATCAAAGCCTCGGCTCGCGGCACAAATCCCCCCGTGATTATTACACACCTATTTCCACTTGTATTCAAAGCGTGATGAACGCGTTCCACCCAGGATGGCAACTGCCTCGAGTGTGGGTGGCAAACGCGCCACATCCCCTTTATTTGGGTCACTGAACCGGAGCCCTCCTCAGATTATGCCCATAACCGACAGGAAATGGCCGCCTTTGTCAGAGCGAAAGCTTCCCTGGGCGTGAGCGCTCCAAGGGCTCGTGGAGATGGAGAAGAAAGGGAAGGTGAAACATGAACAGATAACAAGTCAGCCATGGCTCTCTTTGGCTGCTCTTCCCAGCGAGGCTGGGGAACGTTGCCATGGTGACCGGAGCTGCGGAGAGCAGCTCTGAGGATGGGCATGGAGGGACCACTTGGCCACGACCGGCAGCGGGGCCAGCGCTGCCTCTGTCCAGCCACACCGACCTCCCGGGCTGGGAGAGCTTCTGCGCACTGGGATTGCACGAGGGGTAATGGTTTTAAGCTAGAACAGGGTAGATTTAGGTTGGACACTGGGAAAAAGTTCTTAAATATGAGGGTGGTGGATCACGGGAACAGGTTGCCCAGAGAGGTGGTGGAGGCCCTGTCCCTGGAGACATTCAAGCTCAGGCTTGATGGGGCTCTGAGCAGCTGACCTAGGTAGAGATGTCCCTTCTGGAGTAGAGGGGTTGGACTAGATGGCCTTTCGAGGTCCCTCCCAACCCAACCCATTCTCTGATGTTGTCTGAGGAGGTGCTGGCCTGCAGCAATTCCTGCTCGCTCTGCACTAGGCCGCCAGGACGCAGGGAAGCGACCACCACCCGCGGCTGCACGGGCCTGACAAACCGACACCGCAGCAGTCACACCGACAGGCCCGAGCGTCTCCGCGTCCCGCACGTGCTGCCGGGCTGCGCTTCTTTTTTTCCTTGAACAAAGCACTATTCTGCAAAGCTAATGAGCGTGTGGGAACGTTTCCAAGGGCAGAAAAAGCGACGGAGTTTTATGGCAGCTCTTTTTTTTTTTTTTTTTTTTTAAATTTTCATTATTAGCTGCTCCATTTGCATTCATGAAGAGAATCAGAGAGATGCCAGGGTATAGTGAATAAAGTCAAGGGCCAGCAGTTCCAGCAGTGCTGTTCTCTGCTGGGGCAGAGCGCTGGAGCTGACTCCCGTGGACATGTCTCCACTGCCCTGTGGGTTTTGGGACACAGGACACGGCTCTCGCTTGCTAAATTCTCCTGCAGCCACGGTTCAATCACACCACATCTGCTTACTGCCTTGGTTTGGTCCGAAGGAAAATTACAGCCTGGAATCTCACTAACATTTCATCAGAGAGGAAAAAAAGGAGCGGGGAGGGTAAATCTAAAGGACGAGACATCCAGGAGATGTGGGACAAAAGGCAGTGAAATGGTTGACTTACACTGGAAGTCAGTTTTAATTCGATTTACCCCAACTCCTAAGCAGCAAATTCTTATCGCCCCTCAACAAAGGAACCAGCACTGTTTTAAGGGTTACTAAGGGTTGCTCACACGATGAAGCTCCCAAGATAATGACCAAAACTCCTTCTGGAGGTCTCGTGATCCATGTGACAGCAATAAATCACATACATCATAGAAACGAAAATGTACATTTGAAAACCACCAAGCAAGAGAACAGAAGAGCAGATTCCTCTCTCATGTAAAATCATTCCAGTGCAAAGAAAACCACCCCAGACCCGGGCCGGGCTGAGGGGCTCTCTGAAGGCTACACGTCACATTTTCCACCCGCTGTTAGCGCACAAGTGCCTATTGCCACAACACCCCGTTTCCTCTCCAGTTATCTTTTTCTTCTCCTAAATTCAAATTTGAGGAACTCCAAGGGAACAGCAGGCCCAGTTATGCTTAAAAAGCCAAGTTAATCCCTCTCCTTCCCTCCCAATGTAGTCACTGTCTGCCTTACTCAGCCTTGATGCAAAACTAACGCAAGGAAAAAAGGAGCAAGAATTAAATTTTCATGCGAGTTTTTAATGAAGAGTAGGAAGCAAGCTGAGAATAGAAATTAAGATACAGGCAAAATTGCCTTGATGTTTTCCAAGCCTTACTCTGTTTATTTTTTGCTGTGTTGATGGTGCCTTTTCCAGCACCACCAGTCTCCAGCTGCCCCATCTACTGGCAGCAGGACACGGGGTGACCCGATATGGGGCTGAGAGCTCATGGAAAAACAAGCGGGACAGAAAATGGAAGAAAACCGAAGCATTTTCCAGAGAGATTCACTCTACAAGGTGTCTATAATTACACACCTACATCCATCCACCAGGTGCCTGCTCGTTTGTTGGCGAGCTGTTTAGTATTTACCGACTCATTAGCGTCTCTTGTCTTTAGTTCCGAGTTCCAGGACTCTAAAGAGCAACTCTCCAGCACTTTGTGAGTGCTTTAGAGCCTGGCTGAAGAAGATGCAATAATATAAACAGAGATACAGGTGAGACACAGCGGGGTTCAGCTACAGAGAAGGAGCTCTGACCAGCTTTCTTCCGAGTCTCCAGTACCTTCAGCGCTTGAGAAGGAGCTTGTCTTTTCCCCACAGATCTTTTATTTGGTAAATTAGGATCTCAGCAGAGGTTTCTCAGAGAGAAATAACCAGAAGATGACTCCACCTGTCCTATTTCAACATTTTGTGCAGAAGAGACAGACTCCTCCATGGAGACTCGTGTTAGGCCCTCTCCACTCCAGGGAGAGGACGGGCTTTGAAGCCACAGGACAACGCGCACCAGCAATTTAACTTCTGTCACTTTTGCTGGTTGTTGCAACACGAGAAACCCCCAGAGCACTCTAGTTCTCCTCAGTACAATCCAGCACGCCCGATGCCACACAAAACACTACAGCAAAATCCCTCCCGGAGCCAGAACTGATCCATCCTTCCTAATCAGGTACTAAAAATCTTCAGCCCTGCTCTCCCCCAAGGTTTTGAGCCCAGGACAGCTCGCAGCCCAGACTACGTACCTCTGAAGTTTCCATCCAAATGAAAAGCCAGTAAACTGGGAGAGACCCTACCTGGAGCACTGCATCCAGTTCTGGAGCCCCCAGTACAAGAGGGACACGGATCTGTTGGAGTGGGGCCAGGGGAGGCCACAAAGATCATCTGAGAGCTGGAACATCTCTCCCATGAGGACAGGCTGAGAGGTTGTTCAGCCTAGAGAAGAGAAGGCTCCATGGAGACCTTCTTGTGGCCTTCCAGTATCTGAAGGGGGCCTTCAAGCAAGCTGGGGAGGGACTTTTTACAAGGGCTTGTAGTGACAGGATGAGGGGTGATGGGTTCAAACTGGAGATTTAGATTACATGTAAGGAAGAAGCTTTTCACTGAGAGGGTGGTGAGACACTGGCTCAGGTTTTCTGGGGAGCCTGTAGATGCCCCAACACTGGATTTGTTCAAGACCAGGTTGGACAGGGCTTTGAGCAACCTGCTCTAGTGGGAGGTGTCCCAGAGAGTCCAACAGTACGACCCAGTGAACTCACTGAATGCACTATTTAGGAGGTGGCCAAGTCACAACAAGCTCCCATGGCTCAGAACTGTACCTTTATAAGCAAAGACTGAGAATGGGTTTGCCCTGAAGTCACAGAATGTAGAATTATTTATCCGAAGGGTAAAAGCAGAATTATCTTGAGCTCAAATCCCATGTTCAGAGAGGAAGGACAAGTGCCCAGGTCCTGTGGCACAGAGCGTTGGGTCTCCTACCCTTGGCAATGCTGAGGGCCTTCTATCTCCCGTTCTGAGAGCTGCCTTTCCCCCGGTTACCCTTTCAGCTGAGCTGCCGGGGCATCACTTTCCTCCAAGCTTGCACCTGCAAACCCCAACATTGCATGGAACAGCACGTTCTTATCACTGAATCCCAGCATGGTGGGTGTGGGAAGGGACCTCTGGAGATCATCTGGTCCAACCCCCTGCTCCAGCAGCTCACCCACAGCAGGGGGCCCAGGATCGTGTCCAGGCACCTTTGGAATCTCTCCAGAGAAGGAGACTCCACAACCTCTCTGGGCAGCCTGGGCCAGGCTCCCACACCCTCACACCAAAGAACTTGCTCCTCCTGTTCAGATGGAACCTCCTGGGTTCCAGTTGGTGCCCGTTGCCCCTTGTCCTGTCGCTGGGCACCACTGACAAGAGTCTGGCCCCATCCTCTTGCCCCCATGGGCCCTTTAGCTCTTGCTCAGCATTGATCAGATCCCCTCGGAGGCTTCTCTTCTGCAGCTCAGCAGCCCCAGGGCTCTCAGCCTTTCCTGGGCACAGAGATGCTCCAGGCCCCTCAGCATCTCCACAGCCTCTGCTGGACTCTCTCCAGTAGCTCCTTGTCTCTCTTGAACTGGGGAGCCCAGCACTGGACCCAGTACTCCCGAGGTGGCCTCAGTGGGGCAGAGCAGAGGGGGAGGAGAACCTCCCTTGCCCAGCTGGCCTCACTCTTCTCATGGGAAAGGATTGCCACTAGTGTGCACATCACCCCTTCCTTCTGCATCCCTCAGCTGCATTTTTTGGTTCACAATGACAAGGATGCTCAAAGCCTGACACACCCCTATGCAGAAGCCCCCGCTCACCGTGTGCTCCAGGCAGCACCAACACCACCGTAAGAAAAAACCAACAGGTCCTGACAAAACCTCACCCATCATAATGAATTCAACGAGGAGGGAGACCACAGGCTGTATGAGAAAGGCCGCTCTGGGAGGATGCTCATTTGAGAATCCTGCCCCTTCTCTTCCTAGCTGGCCCCTGGGGAAGCTTTCTCTGTCTCTTTTCTCACTCTTTCTTCCTCTCTCACCCCTCTCCCTGCGCCCTCGAGAGATTTTTCCCACCGGAGTTGATTTAGGCCATCACCTACAGACTCACTATCAACTTGGACAGCTCTAAGCCCGTCTCAACCTCTGTTGTGCACCAACATTCATCCATTAAAGTTCCTCTGGGTTTCCAGGTAACCTGCTTCCACTGAGTAAAGGTCACTGAGTAAAGTTTACGTTTTCTAAACAGTAACTGACAGTCTGACAGGTCCTACAGCTCTCAGCACACGGCAGCACATCGAGACTTTGGTGCAGCTACAGAGAGCGCTGCCGAAAGAGCTCTGGAAAGCACAGCACTAATCGAACGGCAGCATTCGGAGCCTGGGCAGACTCACCACTTGTGCCAGTGAGCCTCAAAAGGGAGCAAAGGAGCTTTAAGGAGCACGAGCTGGGTTTTTAGGGCAGTAAACCAAGCTTTACCTTCTGTAGGAAGAGGACAATCCTCACGAGCATCTTGGCATGCAGGTCCTCCAAGGTGAATAGAGTTCGAGGCGTGCGGATGAAAATCTTGGTCTTGCCATAAGCAACATCGTGCTGAAATCCGTGGCACTCTATCAGCTTCTTCACAGCATCTTTGTCTGAAGGGAGGTCGTGGTTTGGCCAAGTGAATTCTGAGATCATCTTGTACCTGGAATTACAAGTTACAAATGTGAACTTGCCGTCTCGGTCCTCAGAAGGGCGACCTGCAATGTTTTAGATAGAATTATGATCTAAATTCTATAGCATTATAGATAGAAGAGCCTCAAGGTGTCCTCTGTAGCAATCATGACCCTCAAAATCCAAGGAAAATTAATATAAGAGAGGTGTTTTAACTGAAAGGGGGTAGGTTTAGACTAGAAATTAGGAAGAAGTTCTTCACTGTGAGGGTGGTGAGACACTGGCACAGGTTGCCCAGGGAAGCTGTGGATGCTCCATCCCTGGAGGTGTTCAAGGCCAGGTTGAACAGGGCTTGGAGCAACCTGGTCTAGTGGGAGGTGTCCCTGCCATGGCAGGGGGTTGGAACGAGATGATCTTTGAGGTCCCTTCCAACCCAAAGCATTCTGTGATTCTGATTTTGTGAGACACTGAAAAAAAATACTCCTCACCAATACTGTGAGGAGCTCACTTCATCAACCCCAAACTGAGACAACACAACAAACCTCGCCGTTGTTTTCCTGCAGGTTTGGCAGCTCCATTATTCTCAGCATTCCATAATTTACGTTTTGCGAGGAAGAACAGCTTTGGTTTGCTCACATTCTGCTTAAGAAGCCAACCATAACCAGTTGTTCTGTCAGACAACCTAGAGTTAAAAATTCTACAAAGAATTTGTCTTGTCCATCATTTTGGTAGACCCTTACTCTCCAAACTCCTTTTTACCCTACGACAGAGAACGCAGAGCGGAACTCGGACCGCTCAAACCAACCTCGGATGCACCTGGATCAGCCTCCGCTCTCCGTAGGATTGCCCAGCCTTGCAAAGCGCTGATGAGGTCAGTAGACGTTTGCAAAAAAGCAAGAATTCATTTTCTGCGTAAGATTTATGGCCCTCATCAAAAACGTGATAGACGTTTCCACTCTTATAGTGCCCTGTTCTAAATAAAACAGGTGTGCAGCAATCTTAACCACTTCTCTCTTTTAAAGCCCACGATCCAAGTCAAGCATTAATCTCCATGTTTTAGACATTCAGAATTTTCAGCTGCCGTTCAACGGAGGCAGAAATAAACCTTTTCACCGGGGCGCGGGTAGCGCTGCGGGAGTTACCACAAGGGCTAAACCAAACCTGAATGGAAACACTTCACACCGTGACCTCCGTTCATCACTGAGCCTTTCTTAATAAGCTGGTGAAGAGGGGGAAAAAAAGGAGGTGTCTAAGCAGGGAGGACCATCAGCGCGAGGTTACAGCACACAGAGCAGGGATCTGACTGACAAATAAACCAGGCACGTTAGAAAACCCTCCTCGGACTCACCACCGAAGGTTTTGCATTTACGCTTGGCTGGCCAAAGCATTCCTGCTCTCCAGTCCACGTGGGCACAGGACATCAATATTTTACACTGGTTTCTCCTTCCTATTCTCATCAGGAAAATGTTCCTGCAATAATGAATTCACTGGGAAAATCTTCCCACTTGACATAATTACGTTAGGGAAAAAAAAAAACCCCAGGCAGGCAGAGCAGCAGCTCAAAGCCACTCGTTATTAAACGGGCCGATGGAAAAAAAGGGGTAAAATGGCAGAGAACTGAAAACCGGCCCCAAAAATAGAAAGAAAATATTTTTAATATGTTTTTATCTACATACATTTAGATATTAAAGAAATGTTAAATTCTCTTCCTCCTTTACCACAAAGCCAGGACCGCGGTGTTCCAAGAGTCCCGAGGTGAAGGGACCCCCTCGCTCGCTCCCAGCCCACGGGTGGTGGCCCGTGGTGGCCCATCGCAGCTGTCCTGTTCCCCGCGTTCCTCTGGTGACACACGCGACTTGATGCCACCAGCTCCTCCCCGCAGCACACAGCACGAGCTGGCTGCCACAGCCAGTCAAAATCCCGACCTTGCCGCTAATTATAGCGAGGAAGAGCCCAAAATAAATCTGCTCGCTGACACCACAACCCTTCCCCTCTCCTGCCTAGAGACCTTGATGGCTTTCAAGGTCACTTATAGAATCATAGAAAGGTTGGGTTGGAAGGGACCTTACAGATCATCTAGTTCCAAGCCTCGGCCATGGCAGGGACACATCCCACCAGACCAGGTTGCTCAAAGATTCTACATTAACCATCCATTTCCACCCCACTTTTGTTTCTCCTCCTCCTCCTTCATCCAGCGCTACAGAAACACCCGCCGTGCACGAGGATGCGACTAGAGCTGCCAATTCCCAGCACAGCTCTCCTGAGAGCCACGATTTTTGCCAGCCACTAAATTCCAAAGCTTGAATGAGAAGCAGCGGGCGCGTCCACGGAGCTGGGTCACGCTCTCCTCTCCGCACCGTCGGTTCCCAGCCGCGTCGCTGCCGTTTCCAGGCACCTCCATGGCGAGGGCTGGGTGACGCTCCACAGGCGCCGTCCTGCCCCTGCCCCACTTCCTCAAAGCCAAGTGGCTTTTTTTGGACATAAGTTATACATTAAAACCAAAGGATGCATCACATCAGTTCTGGACCCACGGTCCTGCCTCGCATTACACCCAGCTGGAAGATCACAGAATCACAGAATCATTATGGTTGGAAAGGACCTCCAGGGTCATCAAGTCCAACCTTTCTCCTAGCATCTCTCTAACCACTACACCATATCCTCAAGCACTGCATCTATTTGTTCTTTAAACACCTCCAGGGATGGTGACTCCACCACCTCCCTGGGCAGTC
>VZZY01002827.1:115709-172808 GCA_013400335.1 Eurystomus gularis
GCTCCAGCCTGTCCAGATCCCGCTGCAGAGCCTTCCTACCCTCAAGCAGATCGACACTTGTGCTTAATTTTGTGTCATCTGCGAATTTACTGATAATGTCGTTACATCAATTTACTGAAGACGTCGTTACATTGCTCGGTCCATGGAAGCAATATTTGGATCTTGCTTTCTACAGTCTGGTTTGCACAGAGCCCAAATAAAAGTCTTCTTCATTTCAAGGAAAGCTTGAAAAGGACATTTATTAATGGTTTTAACTTCATCTCCTCCTGGTAGGTAGGAGACATCAAGTACCTCACAGTATTTTCATAGTATCATTTAGGCTGGAAAAGCCCTTTAAGATCACACAAACCAACCGATTTTAGGGCTAAAGAGCAACAAACTCTTCTCCTAAAAGAAACGTATTTTTATAATGTTTTTATATACATGTGTGCATACATATGTAAAAAGAGGTTTATATATGTAGTCATATATATTTTTTTTAAATATATATATCTGTATCTCTTGTCCCGATATATCCTGATATGTATCTCCTGTCCGCCCAGAGAGGAACCAGCCAAACAAAACACAGGTCTCGGTTTGGGCTCAGCAAATCTGAGAGCTTCAGGGGCCTGTAAGGGAGTCAAACATCTCAATGTGGGACTCCGCTCCTACAACACCTTTGCAAGCAGAAGCAAACAGGTGGCAAAGCTACATCCCCAAACTGCCTCTCGCCGAGTTACGCAACATCTGTCCTGAGACGCGTCCCCCGTGCAGCGCAGGGGTCTGGAGCTGAAAGGCCTGGAGGCTCTTCCACGTTCCCAGCCTCCCAATAAGCCGGTTAAACATAAAGGAACGGAAACTCCTCGTGATCCCGGCTCAAAAAACACTCCAGAAATGTGCGGCTGGTACTACAAAGCCCACCCGCCAGCCCTGCAAGGCTCTGTCTCACCCAAAGATAAGGAACAAAGAATCTGGGGAAAAATCAAAACATTATCCAGGCCAGAAGATTTTTTTTTTTTAAACTTCAGAGAAGTCTACGTGGCCTGGACTTGGTGCAACACCGCCACGAGCAGATCCCACATCCAATTCCCTACTCAGCAGAGGTCTCATCCCACCGCCGGCTCTGGCAGAACTCACGTCCCAGGAGCTCCACCAGTGGCCGTGGGCTAACTTGGCTCCTGGCCGTAAACACCATTTCTGCTCTTCAGCTTCCCAGAGCTCATCAAACCCTCACTAAAGGCAAGGCAGCTCTTTCTGTTCACAGCAACTACACAAAGCTCCAGAGTAAGGAGCCCCAGCACGAGGGCGAAGGCGGGCTCCAAGCACGGCCCGCGGGCGAGGAGAACGGACAGACACGCGGCGGCTCTTCGGGAACCCAGACCCCGGGTTCCACTTCAGGCACCGTGACGCAGCCGGGCAAACCTCTGCTGCGACCAGCAGATCTTTAAGAGCCCTTTGTTTCTCACACGTGACATCCCACCTGCTTGAAGGGCTTATTTTTCCTCTACCCTCATGGCCTTTTTCTCACCTGATTTAATAAAAAACTAAAAACCAAGTCACGACTCCAGCAGGAAGAGGCTGAATCCTTCGTTCCCGCGCTCGTTTACTGAAGCTGTAGGGCAAATTTCAAACGAAACCATTTCATTTGTCACAGGTCTGGTAGGAACTCAGAGGCCAAGAAGCCTCAAACCCACGTGTTAACGGGGCCGAAGCACTACCCCTTGTTCAGGCTTCCAGTTTTGGAGCCCAGAAGTCTCCTCCTGCGCACGCACGATGTCACCGTGCGCCGTCAAGCACTTCCCAGGACAGCCCGTGCCTGCCCGTCTCTCACTGCAGCGACTAGACAATGTTCAGAGACAAAACAGAAGTTAACGAGCTCTGCCTTTAGGGTTAAGCTCTGGGGAAGAACCTCAGCACACGCTCCTGCTGCAGAGCATAACAGAGCAAACGAATTCCAGCGGAAGAGTTGAGCCCAAGTGCCGCATCCACACCTCCGAACATCTGCTGCCACAGAACGAGAGTCCCCGTTAGACCCACGTTTTCCCACACCCAACAGCAGGCACCAAACCAAACACGCCACCACCCAGCTGCTCGAGAGTGAGGATCACGAGCCCAGAGGACTCCAGACCCACCCTTCGCTCCGGGGGAGCCAGTCAAACCACGTCCAACTCCAACACCCGAGCTGACCCGAGCCACTTGCCAGCACCCTTCTTACCTGTGAAGAAACTTCTCGTACGTCTGGCGGTAGGCAAAGCCTGCTCGGCGGACTCTCACGTTCTCCAGAAGGCCGAGGTATTCAACCTGATGCCTGCAACGTTCCTCATCAAAGAGCTGCGGCGACTTCTTATCGTTGGGCTTAATGCAACGGACATAATAGGGCTCCTAAGGGGACAAACCAAACGGAGTTTCACTCCAAAAGAAGCCTGTGCAGATACAAGCGTGTCCTCCTGAGAACATGGAGGTGTCGGTGCAGCCCAGGCACCTGAATCAGGTCTGGCTGCATAACAGGAATGATAAGGATAGAACAGACACGTCAGGAGCGGCACACAACGCGTTCCTCCCCTTCGCACGCTGCCACGATGTCCGTTACAGCAGCCACGTGTTGCTCGTCCAACTGTCCTTTGCTAGAGATGGAACCAGCTCCATCCTCCTCCTCTGCAGGCTTTGGTGGTAACAAAAACAGGCTTCATAAAAGAAAACCCACCTAACTCACTGTCCCCATTGTCGGATGTGGCTTTCCCAGCATCAACACCTAGAAGCAGCGTGGATTACTCTGTACTATTTAAACTGCACTGAATGGAGTCCTCGACAGCCTGTACCAATGTGCTTGAATGGTGGAAACCACCCAACACTACCCTGTACCTTCCACCTCAGTTCAACACCACAAGCACCACACCTTCCACAGGACAAACACAAGCCACCCCTTCTTTCTGCACTGCCTTGGCCTTGCAGGCAGCAGAGAATGTTGAAGAGGGTCTGGTGGCTTCACCCCACCCAGCGCAGCCCAGGTGGTCCTGCCCTGAGCTGGCTGAGCTGACCTTGGATGTTCAGGGGAGGGTCCTACAGCCTTCACTGATAGCCTGATTGCACCCATGAGATAAGCTCCACATCCAGTTCTGCTAGACCGCTTGTGGTCAACATTTAGGCCAACATGGTCTGTAACAAGCACCTGCTGTAAAGGTGGGCTTTAATATCAATGATCTGGATGAGGAGATGGAGGCACCCTCAGTCAGTCTGCAGATGGCACCAAGTTGGGCAGGTGTCTTGATCAGCTTGAGTGTAGGGAGGTCTCGCCAGACGGGATTGATGGGTCAGGACCAATGGGATGAGGTTCAACAAGGCCATGGGCCAGGTCCTGCCCTTGGGTCACAACAACCCCCTGCAACACTCCAGGTTGGAGCAGAGCAGCTGGAAAGTGCCCAGAGGAAAAGGACCTGGGGGTGTTGGTTGACAGGCGGCTGAAGATGAGCCAGTGTGTGCCCAGGGGGCCAAGAAGGCCACCAGCATCCTGGCTTGGATCAGCACTAGTGTGTCCAGCAGGACTAGGGTAGGGATCGTTCCCCTGGCCTGGGCACTGGGGAGGTCGCCCCTCAAATCCTGGGGTCAGTTTTGGGCCCCTCACTCCCAGAAGGACCTTGAGAGGCTGGAGCGTGACCAGAGAAGGGCAACAAAGTTGGGGAAGGGTCTAGAGCAGGAGTGTGGTGAGGAGCAGCTGAGGGACCTGGGGGTGTTGAGCCTGGAGAAAAGGAGGCTCAGGGGANGGCAGGGCAGTGGTGGAGTCCCCATCCCTGGAGGGGTTTCCAAGCTGTGGAGATGTGGTGCTGAGGGCCAGGGGTTAGTGGTGCCCTGGCAGCGCTGGGCAAACAGTGAGACTCAATGATCTCTTTGATTGGTGTTTTCCAAACAAAACGATTCTATGAGTCCATGTCTTTTCAATATCTGTGCTTTCACCACAACGGGTTTTGAAGTCCATTCATTTCTTTCTCTCTATTGCTGGCCTTGCTACCCCACTTCTAACTTTATTAGTGGGGGAAGAAGCAATTAATAATCATCACAAAGGCCCACCTTAGTTTTTCAAGGTAAGGTTGTGTTCTTATAACATTTATATATATATTTTTTTTTTTAAAGTAGCCCTTGCAAAAGGCGTGTCCTATTCTGCAGGCTGGCAAAGCCGACTGCCCACCACATCTCATCACTAGCCAAGGAGAAGACTTCAATAACAATCCCAGTCCGCTCAGAGGACATGTCAAAGAGCCACATAAACCAGAGCATTTACAAAATCAGTTCACAGCAACACTAACACTAAGATAAAGGGAGACAAGCAGCCTGTCTGAAATGTTCACTTTAGAAGATGTCACCTTTGATAGCCTCAACTGATCATTAAAAATGAAATTTCAGCAATTTTCCCTTGGACTAGAAGAAACAAGCAGCTGTGAAACCTTCTCTAAACTGCTCTGAGTAACCAGGGATACCCCAAGGGTTCTCCAAAGGGCCCCATCTCTCCAGTGCTACCCAATGGTTTCACCAGCAAATTGAAGGTGGGAACTAAACCCGTAGGTGATGCAAGTGGTGCAAGAACCCACAATGTCAACAAATGGGAAGAGAAAAATGGTCTGGAAAAACAAAAAAGAGATTGCGTTTGCCCTCACTAAATGAAAGTTCCACATTTAGAAATAGTTATATAATAAAAGAATGGAAAATTGATTTGACACCAAGGCTAAAAAAGTATCTCGGGGTTCTGGTCGGACATGAGTCAAGCTGACGATTTTCTAAGGAAGGGGGCACAGGAACAGGAAAACTGTAAGACAAGATCCCAGCAGATTTCTACTTCTCTGAGCACTGTGTTGGGTTTGGGGCAGTGCGGTTCCAGCGGGATGCAAACGGTGGTGAGTCAGATCAGGAAGAACAAGAAAGATCCAAAATCCAGAAGATGTGACTCAGAGGAAATGTGGTTTTAATCCTGAAGGACTGAGGAGCTACAGAACAAACCCAACGTTAGACTTTATACATGTAAAGGTAGATATGAAGAAAAGTAAATACTCAGCTTTAGGACAGGGAAGCACCGGCTTTAACTACGGTATAAAAATCCAAATTAGGCATCAGGAGAACAAGGGATGGGTGCAGGATGGCTGCGGAAAGGAGGAGAACCACCACTGGAGGCCTGAACAAGCCCCTGCATGGAAAAGGTCGAGGCAGAGATGCCCTCAAACAGGAGATGAATTCCCCAGGTCCTCTTTAGCCCTTTTTGCTATGATTTACCCCTATTTTCCACCATTTTCCACCACTCACCGACCTCCAGGATAATAAGAAAGGCCCAAAATTGCTCTTTTCCCTTCAGTAACATTGAAGAAACAGGATCATCCCTGACTACAGTGGCTGGTCCTGACATGACCTAGAGGTGCATTAATGAATACGAACAGGCTGAATAGAGTCATGAATATGCCAAGACTTGGAGACCTTGGGAGAGCAGAGCCTCGTACCCTCGTACCCTTGATTCAAGCCACTGGATCTTCTGGGGAAGGTGTTGGACTGGAACATTCCTCTGCTTTCACATAAGAATTACAGAAAGTTAGGGGTTGGAAGGGACCTCTGGAGATCATCAAGTCCAACCCCTCTGCCAAGCAGGACCAGAGAACCTAGGGCAGGTTACACAGGAACACATCCAGATGGGGCTTGAAAGTCTCCAGAGAAGGAGACTCCACAGCCTCTCTGGGGAGCCTCTTCCAGTGCTCTGGAACCCTCACAGTCAAGAAGTTCCTCCTCATGTTGAGGTGGAACTTCCTGTGCTCTCGCTTGCATCCATTGCCCCTTGTCCTGTCACAGGGCACAAGTGACAAGAGGTCGCCCCTTTCTTCTTGAAACCCAGCCCTCATCTATTGATCCACATTCATTAGATCCCCTCTCAGTCTTCTCTTCTCCAGACTAAACAGCCCCAGGGCTCTGATCACAGTGTGTGATCGGCAGCATCAAGCTGTGCTTTGCTCCTGGAGGGCTGTCCTTGGGGTAGGAATATACACCCCAAGGAGAGTGAGCAACATCTAAACCAAGCACCCAAGGCAGAGCTGGCAGCATCCACCCTCCACGCAGCAAGCCAGGGGTGCGTGAGCAGGCGTGGGGAGCACACGGGTACACAGCAGGATGTGTGGGTAAGACAGGCTCTTACATCATCTCCCTTCTCCTCCAGTGACCTCACCTCTCCCACAAAGTGCATCAGGGACAGCTCGCTCACAGTCTGCTTTGGCTCCTTTCCTTACCAGGGAGACTGAGGCAGTGGAGAGAACGGCCCCACTTCTGAAGAACCGGCTGAGCCCCTGGTAGGACAGTGCTCTCCTCACCCTGCTGCTCTTTTGGTATCCTCAGAGAGCAGTGGGCTCAAAATAGGAAGGAACACCAAGGACACAACTTCCCCAGGCGACCAGGAAGCCAAGCAACAGCTCTGTTCTGCATGAGGTCTTCTACCGAGGTCACCACCACACTGAGCACTTTCTTCTGCCACGGTAACTCAACACAATCCATACCTGGTCTTCCCTGAAGGAGAGACCAGTGAAATAGAAGGTGCTGGTACAATTTAAAGAGTTTTAAGAGATTTACATATCAACTGTTTAGGCTTTCTCCTGAAAATTATCTCTGCACTGAAGGTAAGAAGGTTTACAAGGGTCTTTATTCACTCGACAGTCTCCTGCCAGCTCTCAGAACCTGCGCTCTGCGTGGGTGATGATTTTTCCTTCAGCTGTAGAACTTGGCTGTGCCGTGAGAACGCAGCTGTCACTGGTTCTCTTCACGCTCCCTCAGACATGGTGTGTCAAGCTATGAAGGAAGAGCAGCCCTTTCTGAACCTCAAACCAGTGCTGAGGCAGCTTTGACATGGTCACGTCAGCTGTAACTGATGATGAGGAGGAGCTGGCTGGACCTGATGCTTGCAATTTATAAGCTCTGTATTGTAACCTCTCAGTTGTACGGCAGAAAGCAAAGGTCAGGTCATTCATCACACCTCCCACTAGAGCAGGTTGCTCAAAGCCCTGTCCAACCTGGCCTTGAACACCTCCAGGGATGGAGCATCTACAGCCTCCCCGGGCAACCTGTGCCAGTGTCTCACCATCCTCACAGTGAAGAATTTTCTCCTAATTTCTAATCTAAATCTCCCCTCTTCCAGTCTGAGCCCTTTACCACTGGTCCTATCCCTACAAGCCCTTGTAAAAAGTCCCTACCCAGCCTTCTTGTAGACCTCCTTCAGATACTGGAAGGCCCCAAGAAGGTCTCCCCGGAGCCTTCTCTTTTCCAGGCTGAACAAGCCCAACTCTCCCAGTCTGGCCTCCCAGCAGAGGCCTTCCAGCTCTCTCCTCTCCCATCAATCCTTTGATGAGATGGATATCACAAATATTCCGCGTTTTCTCCACAGAACTGCACCATCTTGAGAACACAGGAGCCAAAGTAAAGAAGCCATTAGGAGGATGAAGTGAAGGAAGCACGTCCCACCCCTCTGCCTCCAGAGAACTGGAGTCACTTGTTCATGACGGACCTCAGAGTGTCCAACCCACAACAACTCATTATTGCTCGTCCGTAACCTCCAACCACCACCACAAAGCTGCCGCCTGCGTTGTCATTCGGGTCTCTGCCAAGCGAAACCCCAACAAACCTCGCTGCAAAACCTCTGGGACTTCACGCCCAGAGGAGCGACCGCGCCTGCGCTCCATCTAACGGGCACAAGTCAGGACGCTGCCTTCCTCTTGGAAGCAGAAATAGGGAGTTCCTGCCCAGACAGGAGCTCATCTGTCAGTGCAATTAGAGTGTAATTAAAGCCTCTCAGCAATGACAGCTACCAGGGTACGTTCTAAAGTGGATTATTCCACGCTTACAATCCCACCAGCCTCAGCTCTTCAGGGGGATAATTATGCAGCTCCCGTTATTGCACCACGAGGTTGTCAAGCCTGGGAGCTGCATTTTATAAATGCAAGAACCGAAATAGAGACACAAAGGCCCCAGCTCTGAAGGCTGTTTTAGATGCCTCACTGTAACTGATTTTTTTTTTTTTCAATCAAGCTGAGCAATTTTTAGGTTTTTAAGTGTTAAAAAAAACCCAAACCAGCTGAAAGTCATTGCGCCCTGAACAAACTCCTCCTCGAGAGATTGCTTCTCCACAGGTTATAGCTCGTTAGATGAGAGAAGGGGTAGGACACGAGACTGACCAATCTGTGCTGGAAATGTCCCATCAGTCACAGCAATGACATTTTCACTCACCAGAGATGAAGCCTGTCAACCTGGGGAGGAGAGGAGAGGCACGGAAGAAAGAGGAGTCAGACAAAAGGAGTTCTAGAGAAAGAGCAGGAAAAAAGATAAGGAATGAAAAAAAAAAAAAGAAAAGAGATGCCTGTCCAGAGCGAGTTCTTGGAGAAGCTCATTTAGAGCCGCGCCAGCCAAAGGACTTCCCGTGGCAGCGTTGAAAAGAGAAGCCACCAGAAGCAATCCACCACAGAGAGACCAGACCCTCGAGAGAACAGCACAGGCAGCAAAACACGCGCTTGAGAAGTGTGACCCGGCAGCTCTGCGGAGACAGCTTTGGTTCGGCTTCGTTTGTTTTTTGGAAACAAACAAACAAAAGCACTTTTTTTTCTACCTACCAGAGGTTTCTGTCCCAAAGACTCTCAGTGTGAGTCCGGGGGTTGTGGGATTGCAGGACTGGTGAGCACCACTTCAACTCGGCTTCCTCCAGCAACGTATTCGACAGGATGAGGGGTAACGGCTTTAAGTGGAGGAAGGGAGATTTCTGCCACAAATTAGAAAGATGTTTTTCATTCTGAAGGTGGTGAGACACTGGCACAGGTTGTCCTGGAGGTGTTGAAGGCCAGGTTGGACAGGGCCTTGAGCAACCTGCTCTAGTGGGAGGTGTCCCTGCCATGGCAGGGCATTGGAACGAGATGATCTTTGAGGTCCCTTCCAACCCAACCCATTCTATGATGTCCTGAGTCTTCCCACTTGTAGGGACACGTGCGTACACAAGCTGGAGCTCAACCCTGTTTGTGAACGGCTCCTGCAGGTTAGCAGCACTGTGGTGCTGCTCGCCCCAACGACCACACCACCCACCCCTGCCCCTGTGGGACTGCAGAGCTCCGCTTCTCCACTGAATTCTGGGTTTAAACCAGAATACCAACAAAACAGGATTTTAAAGGGGGTTATTTGAAATACTAGAAAAGTGAATTCACCAACTAATGCTGCGCATACTGTACTCACAGGCTTTGAGCTTTCTTTCTGATACTATTATTCTTCTTCCTCCCCTCCAAATTAGCATTTTGGGAGCCTATTCCCCCAAATGACAGGTTTAAAGATATTGTGGATACTGCCAAAAACCTGCAGCTTTAGAGGAAGGCCAAAGGAGTAATCAGTGACGAGCTCCTGGGCTGCCATGCTCTCGAGGACTGTAGAAACAGAGCACGTAAATACGGTTTAAAACAGTTTACAGAGAAATACGAAGCAAGCGCGAACAGCCCAGGTGGGACGGGAGGCCAGGATGAGAAAAGCAGCACTGACTGCACGCTCCAGTAGCGTTAATAAATCATCGGCTCAAACTAAAACCAAACTCAAGCCTGTCTTCATCTGGGGGTTTTGAGAAACAGCTGAGAAAAACCTGACCCGGTATCACCCCTCCCAGTGGAACCCTACTCCTCTGCCATCGGCAGCTCTCAGCAGCTCACGGCGCTTGGGCAACGCTGTTTGCAGGGAGCTGCTCCCACCAGCTGCCTCCACAGGCTTCCCAAAAAAAGTCCTGCAGGGTCCGAACCACAGGACGTTGTCATGGTTGATCCCCAAAAGTGCAACTCTGGTCCCAAGTCAAGCGCAAGAAAAATAAGTAACGTGACCAAGCCCAGGAACGGCAACTGGCCACTCGCTCTCCAGCCCCAGCAGAAGTCAGAGAGCTGGGACAAGTGTCCAAAGTGGCCAGGACTCAGAGGCAGCACGTCCCGGTTATTGGTGCGTAGCCAGCATCTAGCAAAGCATGGCTGGAGTGTTCAGCCATTAGCTTGCTCATAACACACTCACTGTTAACTGTCCGAAGAGTCACCTCAAAGCGGTGAACACCATGGTTGTGTTGAGGGCCCTAAGCTAAGCAACCTCTCCTCTCTAGGCCAAACTAGAGATGGTTGGACTTGATGATCTTAAAGGTCTTTTCCAACCTTAATGATTCTATGATACTAAAATTTTGACCCTTCAAAGCAACGTAAGCTTGACTTCAAGATGGGTCTCACCACATTTTGGGGGGTTCTAAGATGGATAACGGCCAGGAGCTCTGCTGAATATAGCTAAAGCTCAACTACATAACTTAGTTTGCAAACTTCGTACCTACAAACACTGTCCTAGAAGGAGTAAACTTTTAAACAGCAGACTCCAAAGTGCAAATTTCACCCCTTTGTTCCAGCTCTCCATCATGCTAAAGGTTGCTCATAAAATGCTGCGTGACCAGGACAGTCCTTGGCTCCTTCCTGCTCGGCCAGAGCCCTCGTTCAGTGCTGACAAACACCTCTGTTTAATGGCAGCCTTCCCTCCAACGGGAGCCTGAACCCTCCGGAAACATGATGCTCTACGACAATCTTCTCCATTGCTGCTCAATGGGAAAAACCCAACATCTTCAGTACAAGTTTATCAATGGAAGTTCAGGGAAGGTAAAGGATGGGAAAGGACTATACCGAGAGACCCACCAGAACCTCCCCCTGAACTCTCGAGATTAAATTTGACGCAGAAGCAGCTCCTGGTTATGGCCTGTCCTTGGCAAGGGCTGGCGTTTGTGATGGAGACACCGATGATAAATGGACTGAAATGAACTCATTTCACAGAAGCCGTCAATGACTTTTGGTACCTACTGATTCAAGATGGATAACACGCGATTTGAACTCTTCATCTCCTGCTGTGCGTTGCAGGAATTGTTCAAACCACCACAGTGCACAGCGTTCTCTTCACTGCTCCACTCTTACCGACACCAGGTGGCCTTGAATGATTTCTCCAGCAGCCAAGCAAAGCTTTTCCACAGTCACCTGCTGAACCTCCCCACCGACGGCTCCCTGCCACCCCCTTCACCACAACACCCCCAGCAGCTCCTCTCTGCTTCACCTGCATCACCTCGCTGTGGTGCATCAGGTTCCCCACCCGGCAAGCGGTAACGCGACTGCTCTGCACGACACAGAGATGGAGGAACAACAAGTACCATCAACCCAAATCTTTCTCCTTCCCCAGTTATTCCTGTTCACATCTCTCTGGGTTCCTGACATCTCTGTTCCAAATTTAGGTTGGGGTTAACCAGCAAATCATCTGAGGACTGACAGATCGGGTGGATCTTGACTCCTTGGGAAGCTGGACTAAAGCCTGTCCCCAGCTCCACAGAGTCTTCTTATCAGAATAAGGATTGTCTTCCTACAAAGCTTTTCCCAGCCTCACCACCTCTGCAGGCATGTTCTCCCTCCAGACCTTGGGTCACCAACATTTCCTTTGCTACTGCAACTGCCAAAAAGATAGTCAGAAGACATTGCCCTTTATTGCTTAATTATTCTAAATGGTGCCGTACACCACTACTCTGGGCTCACCGTTCTTCTCTTGGGGACCTCAGGCGCGTTACATGGCACTACACAGCAGCGTGCCCAGGTGGGATCAGCAGGACCAGGGCAGGGATCGTCCCACTGGACCCACCACTGGGGAGACCACTCCTCGAATCCTGGGGTCAGTTTGGGGTCCTTCATTCCAAGAAGGACCTTGAGGGGCTGGAGCATGTCCAGAGAAGGGCAACAAAGCTGGGGAAGGGTCTAGAGCACAAGTGTGGTGAGGAGCAGCTGAGGGACCTGGGGGTGTTGAGCCTGGAGAAAAGAAGGCTCAGAGGAGACCTTCTGGCTCTGCACAACTCCCTGAAAGGAGCTTGGAGCCAGGTGGGGGTGGGAACAAGTGACAGGACAAGAGAAAACAGCCTCAAGTTGCTCCAGGGGAGGTTGAGGTTGGAGATGAGGAACAATTTCTTTGTGGCAAGGGCTGTGAAGGGCTGTGCCAGGCTGGGCAGGGCAGTGGTGGAGTCCCCATCCCTGGAGGGGTTTCCAAGCCGTGGAGATGTGGTGCTGAGGGCCATGGGTTAGTGGTGCCCTGGCAGTGCTGGGTTAATGGTTGGACTCGATGATCTTGAAGGTCTCTTCTAATAAAGATGATTCTACCAAAATGCCAGGAGTCCAGCAAGGTCACTCAACATCAGCAGCACTCAAGTTTTTCTCAGTGAGCTCTGCTCACGTCGTGCTGCCACTTGCCTGCACGGAGTTCAAACATCCCCTTTCCCAGCTCACTCCCTTCCCTACTTCACACAAAGTGGTGCTTGCCAAAGCAATACCTTCTACTATAAAACTTAATTATTTAATAAACAAAAAGGTTTCACTTCGCACCCTCCGACACAGCAAAGAGGAGAAGGAGATCGCAGAGGTCTGCCTCTGTTCTCACAGTCACTTGGTATTGAAAGCCAGAAAGAGAGAAAGAGAGAATCTCTCCACCGTGAAACTACATCCTCTGGGCCCTCTGCCAACGGAGCTTTGTTCAAGATGATTGTTTATTTGACATCATAATTATTACCTAAGAGAGACTGGCTTTCCGATAAGTAAGAGACACACTGGTCACAGAGGAAACCAAAATCCACCTTCTTTACGTGGGGATGGCAGCGAGCTCTCCTACAAGATCTTCACAGCTGCCCATTGTCACTACCAAAGCTCAACCTCCATTGATCAGCTTGACTCGCCAACCGATCGCAGTGACAGGAAGGTGGCCAATCTACTAACCTGAAGCTGGAGGTCATTATGGAACAGAAATACTCACCTTCGATGCCAGGTTGTCCACTAGCGCAATCATGGAGTTCTTAAAAAGAGTAGCAGCTGTCAGAGGTCTCTTGGTTACCTCAGTGATGCTCAGTTTACCTTCAGGCCACATCATCTTCAACACAGGGTTAGAGCTACAAGACAGACTCTTTAATTGCACAGTCTAACAGCACTTCCATTACATTCAGAATTCAACAGCTTGCGCCTGTCCCGATCTACCGGTGTTTTCAGCTCAAAGTGTATCAGCCAAGCCAACAGGACATTTCTGGGCAAAGTAGCTCCTGCTCTTGAGCAACACACGGTTCATACAACTGAATATTCTGGAAAAATGACAAGGGTGTTCTCCTCTTCAGACAAAGACGTGGAGCAATGGGATAGTACAGACCCTGCAGAAGCGATCTACCAAAAGCAGCGTCTGCCCCACTGACACAAAGGTGAAGAAGTTCATCAAACCAGAAAGGAGGAGCCCCCAACATCCTCCCTTGAAACCAGGGAGTGCATTTCAAGCTGTATTTCTGCACCATTCTTCAGCTATAAAATAAATTTATCCTTTTTTAGCCTACACTTTCCTGAAGGTGAGTTAAAATGGCCATGACGGGTGGGGAGAGCTCTGGAACAGACAAAAGCTGAAGGCGGTCATGGCAATCTAACATGGCTCCACCACATGCCGTGAGTGAACAGCCTCGACCGGAGACTTTAACGGAAAACAGAGGCTAAATTTAATAAAACCCCTGCACAGCAAATATTTTGCAGGTTTGGGGTTAACGTGAAGTCTTGAAAACACGGACAGCGAGACTGTTCAGGGGAGCACAGCGAGTAACCACAAGAGGGCTGGAACTAGAAGCTGTCCGAGCGTCCAAAGCTGGTCAGCAGCCTGCCCAGGCCGCCGCAGCTCTCGTATGCTGACTTCCACCTCTGGGTGAAGCCTCTGGAAGGTTCCACCAGCCACAGCCGCAAAAGAACCCATCTAACACCAGCGTCAAGGAAAGCAGCTTCCTGGGGAGCTTATATACGCACACACGTCTTGATAGGATTTCAAATTTGCTTGGCAAAGGCAACGTGTATTTGCCTGATTAGTATTTCTACCACGTGACTGCTTGGTTTAAATTATTCACGTCACTGCACATACAGAAAGGATGCAGATCTCTTTGCCCAGTTTTCCCCTCAGCCCGATGCTTTCTCTCAAAATAGGGATTTCTAGCTGGGGATCTGTTGGTGACCAAGTGCTACTCGGTGTCTTTAGCTGATAAAAGCCACCGGGACATTTGCAACCAGTCCAAAACCCCCGTCAATGACAAACCGCGCAGCGCGGGTCACCTCCGCACGGGTCCCTTATCCCGCAGCGAGCTGCTCTCAAGCAAACACTTCAAATTTAGTTCTGTTAAAGCTTCTACCAGGGCATACAGAAAAAGGACTTTACCCTGAAAAATCAAACTAATAGCCTTTGGGTTGTGGGAGACACAAAGATGGAACCCCAAAGCGAGGTGTTAGTTCACGTGCGCAGCACACGCGGTAAAGGCAACTCCAGCCTCTTGTGGCGTAAAAAAGGGCTCTGACAGATCAGGACTAAATTCATGGTTTTATTCCTACCTGTTGTACATGAGGCGCTTGAAGTCTTGAAATAAAGTGTCCTTGTTTTTGTCAATAAAGCCAGTGACTGAGTAGCTAGAAAAAAAAAAGGGAAAATAGAGTTAACCACCAAGAAGCAAAGTCCTTCTCTGAGCTGCTGGTTCCAGGGTGGAATCAGCATCTTTGCCCTCCTACAGACACGGAAGATGCTGATCGGATCCAGCTCCATTTCCTAACCCATCCCTGGTCTGCTGCATGAGACCAACATCTTCTGCCCAGCTTTCCACCCCACCGCACGCCCAGCTTTGGCAGCCACCCGAGCCGTGCAGGAGAAGAGCAGGATGCCCGAGATGCACCCGGCAGGACTTGAGCAAGCTGCACATGGCCCAAACTCAAGAGCTACACTCATGACCAGCACCTCCAAATTCAGAGCATGCTTTTGTGGTAAATCGTATGGAAATGAAGGTTTCCTTTCTGATCCATCTAGTCTGTCCCTCTCTCGGTGTCAAGGAAGACTCTGGTGCCTGCAATCAGGAGCAGCCCATAACCAGTGAGGAGGGAACTCCCTTGAAAATCAACACACACGTTTGGGATGCTTTCCTTCCTTTCTTTCCATGGAAATACCACCTTGAAAGATTCTCATTTTAAAATTTCATGTCTTCTCCAAGACTCAAGACAGACAGCACTCTGCCCTCAAAGAAAAGGTCCAAAATCTCCCCACTCAGTTGCTTCCTGAGCTTCAGATCTCCCCAGGGAAGCCTGCGCCCCAACTCCAGGTGCTGGGATCCAGAACCCCACAACATCCAAACCCCTGCACGGAGCTATCCCCGAATCTCACTGTTCCATGTAACACAGCTCAGGCTCTTTCACAAAATTTTTCAGCCACTAACAGTGAAGAAGGTCCAACCACTGATATGACCCATCCCTGGAGGTGTTCAAGGCCAGGTTGGACGGGGCTTGGAGCAACCTGGTCAGGTGGGAGGTGTCCCTGCCATGGCAGGGGGTTGGAACGAGATGATCTTTGAGGTCCCTTCCAACCCAAACCATCCTGTGATTTTATGATATGGCACCTTGTATCTTCTCTTTGCGACCAGAGATACGATTCTATGATTCTATCAGCAATCGCTCAGCAAAGACTCCAGAGCAGAACTGAGCTGCGCTGGGGCTCCAGTAGGATCCCACTGGTTTCCCTTATCCATTAAAGATAAATATAATCCCAAGGTAAAAGAAATCCTGAATTATTTCCTCATTAACTCCCTTCAGATGCTGCCGGCATGAGTTGTCCCACAAATCTTTGGACGTGGGAACAGCTTTGGCAGGGAAAGTTTCGAACGTGGGAGCATCTTTCACTCCTCCAGCCTCTCCCCCCACGTTACGGTCACGCGCTGCAGCCGGTTCTGTGGGCTTCAGCTACCAAAACCTTTTCAACCCAAACAGGGAGAGCTCCTTGTGCTGACACTTATTTCGGTTTAACGCTGCCCTCTCTTTTGAGTCTGCTCAAACCGATTTGAGCATTTAAAGCCAGAGAGTTATATAATCACACTGAGCAGATGTCTTGAGCAGATTTTATTAGCCCAGTTTAGCTTTCCCACATAAACAGCGCTGCCTGCTCGGGCTTTTTCCTGGAGCACTGCTCTCCCCTCACCCCCACCTTCTCCTTCGGTTTCAATTCCACCCTGTACAGCAGCGGAAGATCTCAGTGAAGAGCAAGGGCTGCCCTCTCTAATTCCCCGTGACAGCTACTCCGGCTCATACCAGAAGCGGCACTAAATCAGAATCTTGTACCACTTCAAAGCTGCCTGAACGACAAAAATAGAAGGTGCAACTTTATTTCTGAAAGAACTCACATCACGTCTCCGGCGTAGTGCTTGATTCGAAAGTCTCGGTCAAACTCCAGCGTTTTGTCGGTGGCACAAAGCTAAAAATCAATCCACAAACGTTAAAACGTCACCAGTGGACGCTCAAGTTTTGGGGAAGAGCAAAGTGCTTTGGAAATAGAGAGAGAAACGGAAGCTGTTCCACTCCACACAGGCAGGTGTAGATGGGAAACCCACTTAGAACACGGCATTATCGGCTTTTCTTCAGAGACGCTTTATAAAAACATGTATTTGTACCAAACCAAGTTGCAGGAGCCTGCAGTTGTATTAACAAATTGACACTGCCTCAGAAACACCACGAGGCAAAACGAACATTCATGCACACAGAGAAACACTGCACCGGGGAGTTAACTTCAGGCTTTTAAGGCTTCTTGTATATTTTTTCCACTGCAGGACCCACTCCTCAGCAGAGGAACGAAGCACTCAAAATATGACAGTTACAACCACGATCTTGTTCTGTCCCAAACCCCTCTAGAGCATCTGAGAGCCCCCAAACAGTGCCCACCGCTGGAGATCCACCCCGCGTGGCCACAGCTCCAGCCCTCAGCTCTCGGCTCAGACTGGCCGTTACGTTCCTTCTCCACAAAGACGTCCACATGGCAGCTGTTCAGTAGCAGTGACCTCTGCTCTGCCCCACTGAGGCCACTTCTGGAGTGTCACGTCCAGTGCTGGGCTCCCCAGTGCAAGAGAGACAAGGAGCTACTGGAAAGAGTCCAGCAGAGGCTGCGGAGATGCTGAGGGGCCTGGAGCATCTCTGTGCCCAGGAAAGGCTGAGAGCCCTGGGGCTGCTGAGCTGCAGAAGAGAAGCCTCAGAGGGGATCTGATCAATGCTGATCAAGAGCTAAAGGACCCATGGGGGGCAAGAGGATGGGGCCAGACTCTTGTCAGCAGTGCCCAGCGACAGGACAAGGGGCAACGGGCACCAACTGGAACCCGGGAGGTTCCATGGGAGCAGGAGGAGCAAGTTGTTTGGTGTGAGGGTGTGGGAGCCTGGCCCAGGCTGCCCAGAGAGGTTGTGGAGTCTCCTTCTCTGGAGAGATTCCAGTGGTGCCTAGACACGATCCTGGGGCCCCTGCTCTGGGTGAGCTGCTGGAGCAGGGGGTTGGACGAGATGATCTCCAGAGGTCCCTCCCAACCCCCACCACGCTGGGATTCACTCATCCCTTCAGGAATAACAGAAGCCCCAAAAAGTTCATCAGCCTAATTAGAAAAGGTGAACAAGAAAAAAAAGAGGATTTTGTTTAAGCCAAAAAGGGACATGTAGATGAATTAAGTCTTTGCACAAAGCGTGGGCATCATTTAAAAACACCGAGGGCCACGATCAAATACCTACTCTCCACCAAAAGTTTTGGGAAGAGAAAAGAAGAAACGAGCACAGTTAAACCGCAGGGCAGGAGAGATTGTTAGAAGCAGGAAAATATCCTCCAAAAAACCTCACCTGTGTCCAGGAGTAGAAAATAGATTGGCTCAAACTGAGAGATGTAAAAAAATAAAATTAAAAATATTTTTTAAACATCACAAAGAAGAAACCAAACCGTATAGTGATATAGGTGGTGGTCTGCTTGGATTTCTGTGAGGCTCCTCACTAAGCCTTCAAAGAACTGAAGCTGCTCTGAGAGGTCGGAGAAGGGTCCTCACAGCAAGAGCTGCTGGCAAGGCGGGAAACAGGAGTCGTGCGGGGCCTGCGCTGAGGCCTGCGCTGGTAACAGCACCTTCAACGAGCGATGATCTGAGGGTAAGAGGAAGGCGATCAGCCTTGCTGATGGTACTTAATTATTCAGGGAACTGAAGACAATGGCTGGTTGTGAAGAACTGCAGGAAGACACGAGAAGCTCAAGGAATGGCAAAGAGCAGCAAATGAAATTCAACATAAATACAGAATCATAGAATGTGAGGGGTTGGAAGGGACCTCTGGAGATCATCGAGTCCAACCCCCCCTGCCAAGCAGGACCACAGAATCTAGGGCAGGTTACACAGGAACGCGTCCAGACGGGGCTTGAAAGTCTCCAGAGAAGGAGACTCCACAACCTCTCTGGGGAGCCCGTTCCAGTGCTCTGGAACCCTCACGGTCAAGAAGTTCCTCCTCATGTTGAGGTGGAACTTCCTGTGCTCTCGCTTGCATCCATTGCCCCTTGTCCTATCGCAGGGCACAAGTGACAAGAGGTTGCCCCTTTCTTCTTGACACCCAGCCCTCATCTATTGATCCCCATTCATTAGATCCCCTCTCAGTCTTCTCTTCTCCAGACTGAACAGCCCCAGGGCTCTCAACCTTTCCTCATCAGGCAGCTGTTCCAGTCCCCTCATCATCCTCGTAGCCTCTGCTGGACTCTCTCCAGTAGATCTCTGTCCCTCTTGAACTGGGGAGCCCAGAACTGAACGCAGGACTCCAGGTGAGGTCTCACCAGGGCAGAGCAGAGGGGGAGGAGGACCTCCCTCCATCTGCTGGACACACTCTTCTTCATGCACCCCAGGAGACCATTGGCTTTCTTGGCCACAAGAGCACGTTGCTGTCCCATGGATAACTTCTTGTCCAACAGGACTCCAAGGTCCTTCTCCATGGAGCTGCTCTCCAGCAGATCACCTCCCAGTCTGTACTGGTGCATTTTGTTGCTCTTTCCCAGGTGCAGGACTCTGCACTTATTCTTGTTGAACCGCATGAGGTTCCTCTTTGCCCAGCTCTCCAGTCTGTCCAAACCCTGCTGAATGGCTGCGCAGCCTTCAGGTGTATCAGCCAAATCTCCCCGTTTTGTATCATCAACAAACTTGCTGAGAAGACACTCTGCCCCTTCATCGAGGTCACTGATGAAGATACATAGTAATACATAGTGATACACACAGAGAAAAGCCAACAAAACAATGATGGGCCCCAAACTGCCCGTTCCCAACCCAACAAGTATCTTAACTAACCTCCATCTCAACAAGGACACAGGAGAACTGGAAGAGGCTTGATGGAGGGCAAAACCGACCGACAGTACTGAGGGACCACTACAGGAGGAAGGGCTGAATGAACCAAGCCTCTTCAGGTGAAGAAAGAAATGCCAGGGGATGATGGCAAACGACACAGAGATGATGTACTGGAAGACACGGTGGCCTGTGTTTGGCTCTTCAAGAACTAGGAGGCAACACATGTAACCAAAAAAGGGAGGAAAACAGGAAGGAAGGAGCTCTTCATGTGAGTATCTAAGCTGCAGAATTCTTCATCTATTAGAAAAAACCACCACCAATAAAAAAACCCAACAAAAATCTACTGAGGACACCAGCCCGGATTCAAGAGGCTCCTGGCCTAGATCAGACCCCTGGATATCAAGTTATCATCACATATTTTGCCCAGTATTCTTCAGTCACTTAGATCTTTGCTGTTGCCTCATGTCTTGGAAGACACTTTGTCAGGCGGGCTAGAATGGACCTTCTCATGCTCTTCCCTTCACAACCACTTTGTTGAGATTGACACTGATGAGAACTTCCCACTGTTTGAAGATTTAGAGATTCAGAGACTATCACTGCACTTGATCCTTTAAAAGTGTAAGATAACTGAAAAAAAATCAGGACTTAAGGAGGCTGAGAAAATGAATCTGTGCCACTGCGAAGGGCTGTCAGAACGGCTGACATTTGTACGGACTCGGGTTGCCGTTAGACAATGCGGGGAGGGATGACCCACGCTCTAGAACGGAGAGCTTTGCCACGAGCACTCGCAGTGGAAGGGTTTGCCAGTGTTTTTTCTGGTTGGTTTGGCTTTCACCAGGACGACCAAGCAGACAGCAGCAGCCCAGACATGCAGAACACAAAGTAGGACACTACTATTTAGGGCACAGCAACCCCTTAGAGCTTATCCACATGGAGCCAGTGTCCAACGTGCTCCACACGGGAGCAGTGAAGCATTAACTCCGGCTGGAAGATGGGAGCTGTTCCCATAACACACCAGCACACATCTTTTAACTCTTTAGGAACAGCTTTGGTCTACACCGAACTCTACAAACGCTCGTTCTGAAATGAAATCAAACCCTTTGTTTTAATTCAAGCTAGAAGAGGCTGGCTTAGACAGCTCAGGTGTCCTACAGCCGCTCGAGGTGGGACTGAGCAAGATACTTCAGATATGGCAAAGGACATCTGCACAGATGCGAGAGGGGGAAAAACCGTAATTATGATGCTGAGAATTTTATGGGTCGATTTTTCCAAGGCTATATTGATTTAAACTAGAAATTAGCAAGCCGGGCAGATACATCAGCCCCTCCATAAACATTATTTATAGCTGCGTTCCTTGTTTCACCCTCGGTCTGCGCACAGCTCTCTGACAGTGCCACCCCCTGCTGAGGAACGCTACCACCAGCAATATTTTGTGGTAACGTTTCCTACGCTGCGAAGGGTCTCCTGAAGAGTCTCGGATGATTTTATTTTTAATTTTCATTTTATCGCTGCCCGTAGACCTCATGAAACGCCGTCCTCTTGCTCGCTGTATCAAAGTGCTGCCTGCTCTCTGTGCTGGAACCTCTCTGGTGACACGGGCCAAGGACAGGCCAGAACCTCAACGCCTTTCTCTACCAGTTTACTGACCAGAGAGCTCCAGAAGCTGGACCACTTCCCACCCTACCCCACCGCAGAGGGTGCAGGACTCCATCCTCACAGGCTTCACAAATCGCAGGCATTGTAGGACTAAAGGAAGCAATTTGCATTCAAATGCAGCTGTGGCTTGATGCAAGCCCTGGGTTTGGGGTGAGGCATTATTCATCCACTGCTTAAACAGGCAAACCCTGGGGTAAGGTGGAAAGCAGGATTCCTGTCCCCCCTCCGCTGCGGGGCAGACGTGTGGTGTCGGGTGCCGTGCAGCTAAAGGGCACCTCAGGAAAGCCACATCTGGGAGGAAAAAGCCGTTTGTTTTCTTTTCATCTCAGGCTCTACCCAAACAAGCCACATCCAGAGCGATTGTTTCTACGCAGCCTCCCCGGAGGCAGCCTTTAGCACGGATCTTACACAACCAAGCTAATTTTGTGTTTCTGACCTACATAAATCCCGCACCGGGGTGGGAGGGCCAAGGGGGGAGCCGGCAATTCTGCACGATGGATTCCACACCGCGCTTCTCAGCAGAGAGCCATCGGTAAATTCAAGGCCCTTCTCTGATTACTCAGTGCCAAAGAGTCTCAGATTAATCAGGCCGGTGACCACGTTCTCAATAGGCTGCCAAGTGAGGAATGAATAAACCTTTTAATTGGCTCATTCTACCAAAACCAAAGCAAGTCGAGGGGCCTGGATGACGGGGGTACGATCGGAGATGAACGCGTTCTGCAGCCAGCGACGATGGGGGAAAAAAATAAATAAATCAGGGTGCTGTAATAAAGCAGAAGTGTGAATAATTTCCCTGTCACTATGTATTAGAGCAGCCTGGGAAGAACGTCACGTGGGTTGAAAGCCCGCATCGATTGGTCGCAGATGACATCATGATATGTCAAGGCACGAGCTCAGCTTCTTTTATGCCCGGAATCAAAGCGCTCTCGCATTGGACGTACTCGAGCTCCCTCTGCCGATACGGGGCTGCCCGAGGAGCGGCCCAAACCCCGACCAGAGGGGCCTCTGCTGGGGTTAGGAGCTGCTGCTGCAGCTCCTGGGGGTTCATTTCACCCTCGATGGTAACAATTCCAACCCAGCCACCCTTCATCACGCCTCAAAGAAGGTGTCACGCAGGAAAGGAAGCGAGTTCTGAGGGCACAGAGGAGCCCGTTACCTTTCTGCTGGAGAAATGAGCGTGCTTCGCCAGCTTGTTATTGAGAGCCTCGAGGAACATCTCATCTGTCACTTTGCCAACGTTCATGCAGGCATCGTCCAGAATGGCGATGATCCCTTTGTGCTGCTGCTCCACCAGGTCGACGATGACCTGATTGTTGAAGTAATCAATCTGTAGAACACAGAACGGCTGTATTTGTGACTCTGGCTAGTGAAAAAGGAGCATCCCAGTGTTGGCCACAATGACCAGGACCACGTGTCTGACAGAGAACGAGGCCCGACAGTCACAGGAGAAGAATCAGCTTTCAGCGTGGGGATCACCAATGAGCAGGCTGCTCTCCTACCACTAAACAGCAGAGGAGGGGATTTTTCAAACACCTCACAACAATCTCAAGACCTCTGCTAAAAATCAGCTGCTACAGAATGTGCTTTGAAATGTCTTTTAAAATTCAGCTGTGCACAGTCACCGCTGTGAAAACTGCGCATCTTGGCCTTGGCATTATCATAGAACCCTAGAACCATTTTGGTTGGAAAAGACCTTTAAGATCATGGAGTCCAACCATTAACCCAGCCCTGCCAGGGCACCACTAACCCCTGGCCCTCAGCACCACATCTCCACGGCTTGGAAACCCCTCCAGGGATGGGGACTCCACCACTGCCCTGCCCAGCCTGGCACAGCCCTTCACAGCCCTTGCCAGCAAGAAATTGTTCCTCATGGCCAACCTCAGCCTCCCCTGGCACAACTTGTGGCCCTTTCCTCTTGTCCTATCACTTGTTCCTTGGGAGAAGAGCCCGACCCCACCTGGCTCCAACCTCCTGTCAGGGAGTTGCGCAGAGCCAGGTCTCAGCTGAGCCTCCTTCTCTCCAGGCTCAACACCCCCAGGTCCCTCAGCTGCTCCTCCCACACTCCTGCTCTAGACCCTTCCCCAGCTTTGTTGCCCTTCTCTGGCCACGCTCCAGCCCCTCAAGGTCCTTCTGGGAGTGAGGGGCCCAAAACTGACCCCAGGATTCGAGGGGTGGCCTCCCCAGTGCCCAGGCCAGGGGCAAGATTCCTGTCCTAGTCCTGTTGGCCACACTAGTGTTGGTCCAAGCCAGGATGCTGGTGGCCTTCTTGGCCACCTGGACACACCACTGGCCCATATTTAGGCAGTTGTCAATCACATGAAAGGAACTTGAACAGGAGAACTCAAGATTTTTATGCTTTAGTATCTACAACCGTACAAAACACTCGAGCACTCAGAACAGAAGCACGCAGCGATGCGTGTGGTACCACAGAGATGTCACAACATGTTTTAACTCCAACTGGAGTCACTTCTTTTCCCACACCATGGCACAGAATGCAACATTGGGAGATAATTGGTTGGCGTCTTCCACGGCCTGATTTCCAGAGAGCGAGTCTGACAGCACAGCTGGCGCCGACACAGATGTCCTATCGACTTCGACGGGAGCGTCAACTTTAGATCTGGGCCTTACGCTGGTACAGTGACCTCAGAGCAACCTCTCCCTCCCCTGCCAATTCACTCACATGCTTCCAGGGAATTCCCTCTCGCTGGTACTCTTCCTGCTCCTGCTTTAGAACCAGCTGAATAAAGAGCTGCTGTAGCTTTTCATTGCAGTAATTAATGCAAAATTGCTCAAAGCTGCAAAAAACAGAAGGAGGAAAGGTGAGGAGTTTTCTGGGGAAGGAGAAGGCACAGCACCGTGCGTTCACCGCGCTGCTCACCTGTTATTGTCAAATATTTCGAAGCCGTAGATATCCAGGACGCCAATGACTGTGTTTTTCCCGTGCACTGTAGTGTCATAGTTCTTCACTTCGATCACGTCGTTGATGTGCGTCACAATCCAACAGAAGAGGCGCTCATATATCGCCTGCCGGGAGACAAACGCCGAGGAATTTTCCCTGCACCTGACTCGGTTCTTTCTGGTAAATGCCACACGTGGTGCTACAAAGCTTAATTGGAGGTGCTGCCCTAACCACACAAAAGCTACAGATAAAATTCCGCTAAAAATGAACAGCTCCTGACATGGAGAAAGCATTCGATGAAATGATTTTTTTTCTCTGTCTTCCAAAACTCATTTACACGAAGGCGAAACCCTCCTGAGGTCCCTGGGTACAGTGGTTCCCCTAAGCCAATTCCAGTTTGCTTTTCAGCTGCCTGATCACTTCCACGCCGAGAATTATTTAACCATAAGAGTGAGTGAGGGGTCACTTAGAGAAACCCGACAGCCGAACACAGCGGCAGTAAAACATTCCTGTTCACCCTTCAAAAAGAAAACGCTCTGTCAGCACAGATATCTCTGAAGTCTGGGTGTTCCAAATCACAGAATCGTGTAGGTTGGAAAAGACCTTTGAGATCATCCAGTCCAACCACAACCCAATGTATCCGACATCATCTAGGGGAAAAAAACCCAACGTAAGCAGCAAGGGTCTTCACAACTTCATCCCTTCTTCCATTAGCAGTTGATTTCTTAGCGAAAGACGGACAATTGTCCCTCCTGCCATCAGTGTCAGCACTCTGGGTTTCCAGCCCGAGTTCTGGATGCTACAGTTCCACTCTCTATCCTTTGAACGTAGCTGCTAAATGAAGTCAGGAATGGCACTCGCAGCATTTTCAGCCCTGTCCAATGTATTCCTTCAGCAGCTGCCAGCAAGCCAGGTCTGTGGCTCCCGCCTGTCCCGTGTGCCGCGAGCACGGCCGGTGGAGCTGCGCGCCGTGCCGCGGCCAGGGAAGGGTGGGGATGGTGCTGCTCTGCCCCCCCGCAGCACAGCCCTTCACAAGTCCACCTGCCTGAAGGACAGGCCGCCCGTGTCTCAGCAAGCACCGTACTTATTGATCCACCTGAGAATCCTCCCCAGAGCTGAGCAGTGAGAAGTGGGTCATTACGAAGGCAATTCAACATCGACTGCCCCCCGCAGGCACCGCTATTCTTTGCTGCTCCGAGTACAACTCAACCGAAAGGCAGGAGCAAAAATATACGTCTGAGCTACTGCCATATACAAAATGGGATGGGAAGAAAGGAAATTAAAACTCACTTTTGCAAAGGCGTCTCTGCCATAGGTGGCCTCTTGTTCGGTGTGTTGTTTGTCAATGACATCCCGACCTGTAGCCACAGTCCGAAACAGAAGAGCCTTCTCCACCATGTCAGGTTTTGTTGACAGTAAGTCTGCGATGATCGACACAACCTTGCCATTTTCTATTACGGGTGTATCACCGTCCACTGAGAACTTCAAGTTCCCCTGCAATAAGTAGCAAGAAGCTAAATTTCTCAATCATAGAATCACAGAATGGTTTGGGTTGGAATGGACCTTAAAGATCATCTCGTTCCACCCCCCTGCCATGGCAGGGACACCTCCCACCAGACCAGGTTGCTCAAAGCCCCGTCCAACCTGGCCTTGAACATCTCCAGGGATGGAGCATCCACAGCCCCCCTGGGCCACCTGTGCCAGTGTCTCACCACCCTCACAGTGAAGAACTTCTTCCTCACATCTAATCTCAATCTCCCCTCCCCCAGTTTGAAGACATCAACCCTTGTCCTGTCGCTACCAGGCCTTGTTAAAGTCCCTCCCCAGCTTTCTTGTAGTCTCCCTTCTGTTCTTTATTAATATAGAACATAGAATCATAGAATCACTTGGGTTGGAAAAGACCTTTAAGATCATCGAATCCAGCTGTTAACCCAGCACTGCCAGGGCACCACTAAACCGTGTCCTGATATGAGTCAGTCCACGCCAAGTTCATCCCTGCGCCACCTGCTCTTCAGGTCACTACATGACAAGGTATGATGCCATGATTCCAAGGTAGGTCTTGCGTATCCACGCACCCACAGAGCTCCAGCAGCAGTAGAAGCACCAAAGCCTGACTCAGAGGCAAGCATTCCTACTCAGTGTTCAGCTGAGCTTCTGGAAAAAATGACATCAAACACCTGCAGAGGTTTAATCAAACACTGTCTCAAGATCCAGGGCCTAGTGGTGGGCACTGAGGTTCTGTATACGGACACTGGAGGTAGCGTCTCCTCTTCACGGCAGCTCGCCACAGCAACGCCAGGCTGCAGCTATTGCAACGCCATCGCCCGCCAAGGTGACGCGAATGTTCTGGGGAAGGCGACAGCTCAGCACAGCCAACAGGACACACTGACAGGGCACGACCACCACAGCTTTGCTCCTGAGCACCCGCAGCACCGGCGGTGAGTACCAACACCACCGCGCTGCCTGCAGAGTGGGCTCAGGTCCTGCCTGCGTGGCCACGTCCTGCTCTGCCTCCGCTCCTTCCCCAGCCCTGCGGCACAACAACTCCAAGGAGGAGAAAGGACTGGGAAAAAGCCGTGGTTTTCTTTGCCATCCTCCTCCTGTGGTGCCTCTCCTTGGGGAACTAGAGCTGAGCTACGGGGACGCTGCAGGGGAGGAGGTTCCGTGGGTCCCAGCAGAACACCCTGAAGGAGGGATCTCCGTAGCATTGGAATACAGAGAATTAAGGTCTCCTGGATCCGGCTGCACTCACGTGAAGCACCATCCCCAGCAAAACCACGGTGGGGATGGCGAGGTGAGGGCAAACGGGGACAGAAGGATAGTGAGATCAGAGGTCCCTGCCCCCTCACTGCCAGACCCTAATGACTCATCTTCAGAACATTCAACAGCTCCCAGTACTTGGTGGTTTGTCTGTTTGGGGATCTGGAATACGCAGGAATAAATGTGATCTTCCACCACTACTGCAGTGGCCTGTCTCATCAAGGAATTTCACTCACCACTGGAGGCTGGAAACTCTACACGCTTTTCCAGCCAACAGATCTTCCAACTGCTTCTGCAGCGAGAAAATCCGAGCTGCTGGAAGGCCAAGTGTACTCGAGCCCTCCTGAAGAAGAGCCCAGCCAGACCTGCGGGCGGGGAGCTTACCAAGTGCAGAATGGCTGCCACGATTCTGTAGACAGTCTGAATCTCCTCTTGCTTGAAGCCTATCACTTTCATGGCATCAGCTACTGCTTTGAACTCTGCACCATCGTTGATGGAACACTGAGGGGAAAGAGATGTTCGGGACACGTAACAACAGTTACAAGTAGCTCGGTCACAGACGCTCTGAGTAGAAGCTGCAGAGCACCAGCAGTACGTTACAGAATCACAGAATCGTTATGGTTGGGAAGGACCTCCAGGGTCATCAAGTCCAACCTTTGTCCTAGCATCTCTCTAAATTCCTGCTACATTCCTGCTCACCATCCTGCTCAAGATGAGCCTCTGCCTGATCCCCTCCCAGTCATCTGGGTTTGTTTTCACTGCAGGTTTCCAGAGGAACTGATAAAGGCTTCTTGAGAAGGTCTGTAGGTTTGCTTGCCAAAGAGCATCTCAAGAAAGCAATTAGGAAACCAGGGAGCCTTCTGTCTGGACCCTGCCTCAGAGGAACAACTCCAGACTTATATAAAGTGTTCGGGATCTTGTTGTCCTAAAAACTTTATGGCTTTGTTCCCATCTTTCCTGCTCAGAGGCCCCTTGAGGGTAAGTCAGATATGAAGAATGAACGCTTCAGTAACTTAAATGGTCCTACTGTAAGAAAATGGGGCTTCATGGCTTCTCGGTCCAAAAAGCAGCTCAAGTCACCCACTATGAAGCATGAAAAGTCTGTCACTAGTAACAGGTCAAATATCTACACCAAAGGTGACGTCTCTCCTGCTACACTTTACTGCTTTTTTAAGCAGACACAAACGTAACACGCACAAGTACACGGACACTTTGTCTTCTAGGGCCAGAAGCTCCATTAAAAATAGCACATTGGTGTCTCACCTTCCCATATTCACCCCGTAAATATTGGTCTCAGCTCCTGCTAGCTCAGCAGTACTTGGAGTATTTACAATTTTAAGACAAGTCAGCTCTAACTCACTGACAACAGCCTCACCTTGATCTGTGCTCCGGGACGGATATAGTTGTATGCAGATGCATCCTTCTGAAGATGTAGAGAACGTAACATCTGGTCTGACCCTCCCTGGAGGAGCTGTACAAGGAATATTTTAAGAAGAGATGAATAAATTAAAAACAACCCTGCCTTTTTCTGTTTCTTATTCATCTGCTTGACAAGCAAAACCATAAAAACATTAACTTGCTGCTGCAGAAGAATCAACTGACGCAGCTGGAGTCCCAAGCACACGTGCAAAATAGAGTCTGCATCGTTGTAGGGCCCTGACCACCCGTTGCCTGAAGGACCTTCCTTTGGAGGGACACAACTGTTTAGAAAACAAGCCTGAACCTCTTCACAGACCAGACATGTTTACATCAGCGACACGCCACAGACGCCTCCTGGCAAGCACGGCCACCTTCTCTGCTCCCACGGAGCCTTTCCAACGCGGAAGTGACACACTCACGAGGAAGGTGCTAACGTGCCGTCATGAAGTACTCCATAAGTGGGGAAAAAAATAAACAAACCTCCGTCTCCCTCGCTGCAAAGCTGAGAATAAAGGTTATACTAACAGGCCGACCATTCCCCCCAAGGACACAGAGGGAACCACCATCGATATGGAAGACATTAAAAAGAACCACCCCCGAAAAAGGAAAGTCAACTCGGTGTCATTAAATTACTTCCACATGGATTAAAGGCCTCCAGAGAAAATAGAGGGATTAGACTTATTGCAAATAAAACAGTGAGTCAGTCCCATATTTGTTTAGTTAGCCTCCTTTGAAGTGTACCAATGTGTTAATAAGGGACTGGAGGACAGAAAATAAATAAATCTTCCCATGGTCCTTCCTCAGACCAGGCCTCTTCAAAGAGCAGGAGAACCTGAGATCACCCAAGATGCAACCACAAGGGAACCCTTTGCAAAACACACGAGAGGGCGAAAGCTTTAAATATTTTGCCTCTCGTGTCTGGGAACCTCGAGAAAAGTCATTTCTTTCAACAGATGAACACAAACCTGGTAGAATGAATGAAAGCTTCGTTCTCCCGGCTGCTGCACAATGACACGAGACTGTGGGGAGACAAAAGACACGGCGAGGTTATTTCTGGCCGTGGACACCCCAGGACCTCCCCTCAGACACGGTTCCTCACTGCTGGGACACCTCCAAACTCAGCTTATCTCCCAGTAACTCTGGCAGGAACATGATTAGCTCGGCGTGACCACGGAGCTTGAAGTCTATAATCAAAAAGAGCAGCTTGCATAACAGCTGCAATGTCCTACTTCCAACCAGCAACCCCATGCGGCAGCCACGGAATTGCTTTCATGGACGAGTCAAATGAAATGGTGGTTTCGTTTCAGAGTGATTTAATCGCTGGAAATGAAAACCAGAGAACTGTGTGACTACAACCAAACGATCTGCTGGTCACGGTACCGCGTGGTACCCACTGGGCCAAGCCCAGGAGGAGCTGATCGCTGCACAAGCCAACGCTCTGCTCTGACACAAGGAGCTTGTGTCGGGGAGCGAGTGACAGCTCCACCTTCAGAGCTCTCGCTCCAGATCAGTGTGAAACGGCACAAAAAATGGTTAACTCCAGTAGAACTTCAGTCAACGAGCAACCTATGCTGTACAGAGCTACACATGCACCCACGCAGGGGCCGAGCCACGGAGGGTGACAAGCCAAGTGCTCCTCCTGTGAAGTCACCGGCTGGTAACAGCTTGTGTTCAAACCTGAACCTCGACACCTTTCAAAATGGAAACGAATTTAACTTGGTGTTTTCTTCATACCAAGAACATTCAATAAACGCTGGGAATTTCGGTCACTGCAGCTGCTGCCCCTCCCCTTTTCTGTCCAAAAGTACCACGCGATAAATGTCTGGGTATGTTGGGGAGGTTTTTTGGTTTTTTTAAATAAAATGAAGTGTTTGTTCTGAAAATAGACTTCAGGGAAATAATGGGAGAAGGAGAAAACACAAACAAAAAGGGATGTTGGCAAGATGTGGTCAAATGTATAAATTAAAGCCAGGCGTGTGTCTCGCACCATGAGAACTGTTAACAGACCAAGTCCAGCTTCTCTACGGAGTTTTGCATCTCCCAATGTTTCCAGCCACCACTCAACCACATGAGAAAAATAACGCTCAGGATCACTTGGAACGTATAAAAACAAAGCTGCTAAAAGAGCACCCGAGGCTGTGGCGTTATTCCCAACAGACAATTCTCAAGCACACTGCTGCTGCTTACAGACCGAAATATCCGCTGCTTTTATTCACCAGGGAGACCTCAGTGCAGGAACACGAAAAGGAGGAGTTTTGCAGACGTTAAATCAATCCCAGTTTTCACTCTGGATACTCACACCTAAACGCACGTAAGCTTCAGCCCCGCTGCGGTTACTTCATAGCATCACAGATCGCTATGGTTGGAGAAGACCTTTAAGATCATCAAGTCCAACCNCCTGCAACCTCCTTTCAGGTAATTGTGGAGAGTGGAAGGTCTCCCCTCAGCCTCCTTTTCTTCACACTAAACAGTCCCAGGTCCCTCAGCTGCTCCTCATAAGACTTATTCTCAAGACCCTTCACCAGCTTCGTTGCCCTTCTCTGGACCCACTCCAGCACCTCAATGTCTTTCTTCTACTGTGACACCCAAAACTGACCCCAGTGCTCAAGGTGTGCCCTCACCAGCACCGAGTACAGTGGGACAAACACTTCTCTAGTCCTGCTGGCCACACTATTCCTGATAGACACCAGGATGCTGGTGGCTTCTTGGCCACCTGAGCACACACTGGCTGATATTCAGCCACCTATCGACCAACACCCCAGGTCCTTTTCCACCAGGCACTTTCCAGCCACTCCTCCCCAGGCCTGGAGCGTTGCAGGGGGTTGTTGTGGCCCAAGTGCAGGACCTGGTCCTTGGCCTTGCTGAAGCCCATAAAATTGGCCTCAGCCCATCGCTCCAGCCTGGCCAGGCCCCTCTGCAGAGCCTCCCACTCTCCAGCAGATCAACACTCCTATCTAACTTGGTGTCATCTGCAAACTACTGAGGCTGCTCTCAATCTTCTCGTCAAGATGGTTCATAAAGATAGGAAAGAGAAGAGGCCCCAGCACCGAGCCCTGGGGACACCACTTGTGACCGGCCGCCAACTGGAGTTAACTCCATTCCCCACCACGCTCCGGGCCCGACCATCCAGGCAGCGTGTGATCCAGCGTACGCCCGCCCAGGCGCTGGGCAGCCAGAATTACAGGGCAGACTTAGAGGAACTCCTCGAGAAAAATAAAGCCCTAAATGTAACAAGATCCTGGGCCCTCCCACAGCACCCGCTGACATCCCATGTTTGAAAGGAAAACTTCCTAATGGCAAAGTAGATTTCCAAAGTAACCACAGAAAAGCCTCCAAGCCCAGCAGTGCGGGGGGCTTACCTTCTCCAGGAGGTAATTATTGATATGCCCACCGATCGGGTCTCCTTTAAAATCAAAGTTGATGTCCATGTACTTTCCAAACCTGCTGGAATTGTCGTTACGGTTTGTTTTGGCGTTGCCGAAGGCCTCTAGCACGCAGTTGGATTTCAGCAGTATGTTCTTCACTCTGGAGTGCAGATACACGGAGAGGAGAACAGGGTAAGCCCAGAAATCACGGAAATTTATTTCACAGGCATTTCTCCAGAAGAATTTAGTAACAGCAGAGAAGCTCTTTGGTGACACACTTGAGCAGATGGGTATGACACCAGCAATCCCACGGGAAATCAGCTGGGAGCTTTTGGCAACATTCCTTAGATCCAAGCAAATATAAACCAAAGACCAGATCCCCCCCCTGAAAAAAGCATCAGAAACTGAGTTTGGTCAGTTTTCAAACCAATTCCTGGAATTCTTTTGCAAGTGGTTTTCAACACTGTTCTCGGGTAGGTGTTCAGTCTGTCTCAGCAGAAAGCCACAATCCTTGCTCAGCAATCTTTACTCTGGGACCGACAGGCCCACCTTGCGACCAGGAGCGTGCAAGGCCACGGAACGTGCTTCCTGCGCTCGATGGGCTGTTCCAGGGTACAAAATCACAGGCAATTTGCTGCAGGAAACATGATTTCTAGATACTGGTTCTATTCTGAAAGTTTGAACCTTGAAAATAAATTTTCTATGTGATTTTATCAACCAACATTGCAAAATTCCCAGAGCGAAAGCAGCATCTGAAGAATTGAGGTGAACGCTGTAAAAATCAGCATGTGCTTAGTACAAGAGACCTTCTCACAACACGGTCCTACAGAGTCTGCACAAAGAGATCCACAAACACAATTATCTCCCCTACTTTCCAGCGAAGCCCTTACCTCTCCACCTCGGCCCTCTGCCCGGGGTTGGTGATGGCCGCGATGTACTGCATGATGTATTTACTGGCCTCCGTTTTCCCAGCCCCGCTTTCACCTGAGGGAGAGATGCCAAAGTGACACAAAGGATCAAAAAATGCAGCGCAAATCCCTGCGCAGCGTAGCCCGGGAGCGTCTGGGGGTTTGTTATTGGGTTTTTTTAGAGCAATCTTATTTCATAGAATCACAGAATCATTGTGGTTGGAAGAGACCTTTTCAGATCAGTGAGTCCAACCCAGCCCTGCCAGGGCACCACTAAACCACGGCTCTCCACGGCCACGGATGTGGCTCAATCGCATCTCCATGGCTTGGAAACCCCTCCAGGGATGGGGACTCCACCACTGCCCTGCCCAGCCTGGCACAGCCCTTCACAGCCCTTGCCACAAAGAAATTGTTCCTCATCTCCAACCTCAACCTCCTCTGGCGCAACTTGAGGCTGTTTCTTCTTGTCCTGTCACTTGTTCCTGAGGAAAAGATCCCGACCCCACCTGACTCCAACCTCCTTTCAGGGAGTTGTACAGAGCCAGAAGGTCTCCCCTGAGCCTCCTTTGCTCCAGGCTCAACACCCCCAGGTCCCTCAGCTGCTCCTCACCACACTCCTGCTCTAGACCCTTCTCCAGCTTTGTTGCCCTTCTCTGGCCACGCTCCAGCCCCTCAAGGTCCTTCTGGGAGTGAGGGGCCCAAAACTGACCCCAGGATTCAAGGTGCAGCCTCCCCAGTGCCCAGGCCAGGGGAACAATCCTGCCCTGCTCCCGCTGCCCACACTGGTGCTGACCCAAGCCTGGGTGCTGGTGCATTTGAGTGCACTTTGAACACTTCCTGAACAAAGCCGTACCCCTGCCCGGTCGCTGCCGCTGTGCCGACTGAGCAGCAGTGATGATGTAAGGTTTCACAGGTCGGTGAAGGGCCTGGCACACAGCGGATCAAAAGGAATATTGTTGGAGCAGCAGGCCCGGCATGCCGGGGCTCGGCCAGCAGCAGCACCAGGAGCTGCAGCACAAGAGGCCACTGTTCAGCACACACCAGCTCGGGGCTCGCGCTTTTCAGAGCCGCGAAAGCACGGGAACATCAAGGAAACCAAGTGCCAGGATCCAGAGAGCCGCCGTTCATGGTACAAGCCCTGCTCCCACTGTTCGAGTCGTGACAAGCAATCAGTCCGGCCACCGAAACGGAGAACAAAACGTTGGCCAGTCCTCTGAGGGACAAAGATCAGCTGCTCCCTAGAGATGGGGACCCTATTCTCGCTGTCTCCAGCCACGCAGGCCGAGCAAGCAGAGGACTCACGTTCCAGTCATCCCTTTGCGTGCACTGATTAAGCTCACGACTGACTCCAGCTCTTGAATTAGACAGGAGAGAATTGGGAAGGTCTCCACACAAGGATTCAAATGCAAATAAGCAGTTGGAAAAGTAATGAAGTTTTCTTTTCTAAAATACCGTCATTAGCCAAATCATTCTTCTCTCTCTGCCTGGAGTTTCACAGAGATCAAGTGCTCCTCACAACGAAAAGCTCTTTCAGCTTACCCGATATTACAATGCAGGTGTCTTTGGATCGCCTCTTCATCGCCTTGTAGGCGGCATCAGCAATGGCAAAGAGGTGAGGAGGCCTCTCGTACAGTTCCCTTCCTTTGTACTGCTCGATCATGTCACGCCCGTAGATGTTCAGGTTTTTGTAGGGATTCATGGAAACGACAACCTCCCCAATAAAGGTATAAATCCGTCCTTTTTCAAACCTGCCCAGGATGAGACAAAAAGGAGAAAGGGAATTAGTCAAACACCGAGATTCAGAATAATAAATACGTCTCCCGAGCAGTTGCCCATTTCATCAGATGAACTCTTCAATCCATCATCATATTGAAACCTTATAATAGAACTTTGACCATGGACATTATGTGACCGGTGTGGCCCTCACGGCATGTTGGCGTATCACATAGACTCATATCACATAATCAATGAACGGGTTGGAAGGGACCTTAAAGTTCACCTGGTTCCACCCCCTGCCATGGCAGGGACACCTCCCACCAGACCAGGCTGCTCAACACCCCGTCCAACCTGGCCTTGAACACCTCCAGGGATGGAGCATCCACAGCCCCCCTGGGCAACCTGTGCTGGTGTCTCACCACCCTCAGAGTGAAAAGATCTGATGTTACCAGGACTAAAAACTAGGGCCAGCTTTGAATCTTCCCACCTACTGAGGAAGCTTCTACTGCTGTTGCACTCCCAGGTGCACGACGGCTCAGACCACTGAGGAACAAACACTGGCTCTATTTCTGAGCGCAGCAAACTCCTGCTCCGCTGATGCCATCAAGTCAACTTTCTGCATATTCAGGTTGTTCTGTTGCCATTAACATGCTGCCAGACACAAACGCTTCTAAGAAATTCTTTCACAAGAGTTAAATTAATATAATTTGCTGTTCCTACAATTGCAGTAAGTAAACAAGAGTTTGTGATAAGCTTATATAATCTGCATCATAAAGGTAAATTCTTTTTTCACATTCTACAGTTGTCCACGAGCCAGCTCAGGCCAGAGAAGGAGAAGTTTGGAAGCCACTCACTTCGAGGTCTAATCACACTTCCGAGAAAGTAAACAAAGATACAAGCCAAGAAGCAAATTAGAGCTCTAGCAATTAGCTTCCACCCCGTCCTTTTCAGCAGAAGGCACTTTGAGACCACCACTGCTGCTAAACCAGAGGTGAAAGATTGTTGAGAACCTGTGAAAATAACCCTGAAATTGCACCTTTCCTAAACCCCACCCGGTCCTTAGTAGTCTTGTAAATAAGACAGAAAATTGTGTTTGCCCAGGGGGGTTGTGGATGCTCCATCCCTGGAGGTGTTCAAGGCCAGGGTGGACGGGGCCTTGAGCAACCTGCTCTAGTGGGAGGTGTCCCTGCCATGGCAGGGGGTTGGAACGAGATGATCTTTGAGGTCCCTTCCAGCCCAAACCATTCTATGATTCCCTGAGAAGTGTTTAAGTTAAAAGATGTTTCTAAGAAAATCCATATTTTATCAAAGTTATCTAGTAGAAGAGCACAGAAGGAATTTCTGACAGACAGCAAAGAATTCCCACAGCACTTGCTTCTCAGGAGGAGGAAGGATGGCAGCAGATGGAGATGAGCACACTGGCATCTCCAGCAGCCAGCACCGGCCCGCACCCTGCATTTCAATCCTGGGGCATTAGATGGCACCAAAGCTCCTCTCTGGAGCCCAAGGGCCTCCTCAGCCCTGAGGACTCCAGCACCAGTCCCGCATTTCTTTACTGGATTTATTCCCCCCTCGAGTGGTGACAGCCTCGACGTTTGCTGTGGTTCATCTGAGACTTTTCAGGAGCATCTTGGCAGTTTTTAGCAGGTGTAACAAAATTCAAGAAATACAACGCAGCGGCCAGCACTCCACTTTCTCAAAGTGATTTTGCTTCTCATTCCAGCTTCCTCCTCGCTCAAAAGCCGCAGGAATTTTGCAATGTCCTTTTGCTGCGTCCAGTTTGACCTGCAGATAGTCCCAATGCGCATTTCCCAAAGTATCAGTGAGCTTAAGATGCAAAGGTATTTCATATTTTAGAGATACACGCTGTCTGAAAGCTACCAAAAAAGCTTTAGAAGAGATAAAACCGTTGTAATGAGCGACATCAACCACAGCCCAGCAGCTATCGCAACAAAGATGATTGGCAACGCACCAAGCAGCGGGACACAAGCCTGGTATGAAATGTGGAACCACAGCCCAGGTCTTAAAAAAACCCCATTGATTCACTGGGAAACCAGAAGACAGACCCGGGTACAGAGGAAGCCTCACGCACTCCATCCTTCTTATTTGGCATCCCTAATTTTAATTCCTCGAAGCACAAAGCAGCTGGGAATCGTGCTTGGAAGGTTCCTAACAGGGAGAAGACCCACGTGGGTGGCGATACCTGATCTCTCTGCAGGCTGCTGGTCTTCTGCCCTCTCAGGAGCACACCAGGGACTCTACATATGCACAGGAGAGCTCCAAAAAACCCACCACACACCCCCCACTGCTACTGTTAAGGAGCTCGAATCACACCAGGACATACACGTGCAATGGAAACCAAGGACATCAAAATCAGCAGAATCCTTCCCATCCTTTGGAGCTGGGCAGTCCAGAGAAGGCGAGCTGCCCGATGGAGAACAGACAGGCTGCTCTCCCAAAGTCACTGCTGATCACTAATGACAAAACCAGAGATCCAGCAGTTTCTGGAGGAGGGTTTAAGCCCCACCGCACTCCCAGACACTCAGTTGGAGGGTTCACGGTCAGCACACAGAGGTCATGGGGGTTTGGTTTAGCCACTGAGAAGAAAAAAGGAACAAAAAAGGACATCCCTACTGAAGAGTCGTGCCAAGTCACCACCACAGCACCCAATACTTTGACCTCTTCCTTAAGTAATGAATTATGTAAACTCTCAGCCACCCAGCACAGCTTCAGTTTCCTCCCTTGGCAAGTCAATGTCCCCGACTGCCTCGTAGGCAGAACCTCCAGATTTGCCTCTGCCGCCCGCCCCGCGGCCGGGCGCTCGGAGCTCCCTGCGGAGCCCCCGGCCAGGGCACAGCTCGGCTTCGAGGTGCTGCAGCTCCCGGGGGGACACACGCAGGAGTCTGACGACAGCTCCAGGCTTGGATGACAGATCTCACAACGGGCCTCGAAGTCAAGTTTTAAAAGGTTTTACTGGACTCTGACGAGTTGTCTTCAATCTCTGTGGCAAAAGGCAGATGGTGATGAGGGAGAAGGATCCACCTCCAGGCTCAGCAAACAGCAATCTCCCAGGCTTGGCTTTAAGGGTATGGACTTTATGAACAACTGACATCCCTGTCTACCTTTCTGTTTTTCTTTACTTCTTAGCACCAGAGCTGTGCTTAGATGTTCCTCAAAGCAGCCGTTTCTCCTCGCCCCTCCTTGCTGATAAAGCCCCTTTTCAGCAGGCCCAGCAGCAGGCCAAGAACAGCAGAGCCTGTTTTCCTAGCAGTGTTGCTTCCGTGCGAGATTCATGGCCCTTCTTGCCCAAGAAGAACCCGTGAAAACTTAAGAAAACAACCAACAATGGCAGTCTGAACTGGGAGGTACTGGGAGCTGTGCTCAATTCGCTGTTCTTCTGCAAGGCAAGGTCACAACACCCTCTGACGAAGCTGTCGGTGCTTTCTGGAAGGCTCCTCAGCTGGGCTGTTGAACTCCACTGAGGGAGAGCTCATCAGGATGAAGGAGAGTGAAATCATTTTTGTTCTGTGTAACACATTACATTGGATTTTTGCTATTAAAACCAACCTACAGCACACTCGACAAAAGGAACCCTCGTAGCCTACTGCCGGGGTCCCCGGGGTCAAACCTTGGTGTGTCTCTATCGTGAAAATCACATCACCTCGTGCTGCCGCGTGGAGGAGAGAAAGATTTCCCCGTAATGTTGCTATTTGAGTAATTTCTGTATCACTGTCTTCTGAATTTTCCTCTTATACCTCTGGTATCTGAGATCTCGCTCAGCAGCCAAAGAACGTCACCGTGTTCAATCCTTCTCTGTTGTTTTGATGGAGAACATCAGCTCTTTCACGCAAAGTTTTTATATTAGTTTTTATGACCTTGTTAAAGCATCAATTGATAGGGAGAGAATATAAACCAGCAGGTCACAGACTATAAACCATTTCAAGCGATACAAATTACTGTCTAGGAAAGCAGACTGCCAAGGCAAGTTCGGGGGGAAGGGAGTTGTCTGGACTTAGGGATATTTCTTCTTTCAGCCCCTGTTCACGTCCAGCTGCCACTGGAAAATACTCTGCAGGCATCGGAGGTTGAAGCAGAAACCTTCGCCACCAGAGAGCACTCACATTGAGGACTTCTCCCACCTGACAAACCCTCCAGTCAAAAATAAAACTGTTCTTACCAAGGAAATGATGCAACTTCAAATGCACTCAGGACAAATAAAGAAAAGAGTTAGCTGGCAAGACTTGGAACCCGTGCTCCAAAACAACATCTGCAGAAGGCCGGCGGATGAACAGAGGCACCCTGCCTTGCGGCCGCCGCTCTGAACGCTGCCGTCCAGATTATAAAGGGAATTTCTAATTAATCATTGACACGGTAACTCCTCTGTGCCCAGAGATAAACAGCCGCTCGTCAGGATCGCAGGCAGCACCCTGCAGGCTTAGCGCGCCTAGAACCCAGCAGCTTCCCGAGATAACCTGGGCCTGCTACCCGGGGACCAGCCTGGAGAGAGATCACGGGCTGGGCTTCGCTGGGGTGTGAAACGGCTCCTCAGAAACACATTCTGCCTGTCCTGCCCCCATCTAATAGCTGAGGAGCAGAGCAACTGCTGGAAAAGCCATGTCAAGTCACCACCCATCACATCACCTGTAACTTCAGAAGATCTGCAGTGTAGCTATCGGTGTTATGGATCATTTTCTCCTGGGAAAAGCCCTTCCCCCATCTGGAACTCCTCCTTCTCCCCCCTGACCACCAACAGCCATCATCTTCTGCTGTACACACTGAAGCTCTCCCATGTTCGCAGGTGCTCAGTAAAGCTCCTTGGTCTCCCCTTTCCTATTCCCTGATGCTGCACAGATGCTCCAGAAGCAGGACGCCTTCGTGAGAAGTCGTCACAACACAGCCAGCAACTGAAGATGGACTTTCAGTCTCACTGTACAGCAGCAGCGTTTTCTTCCCTCCTCCTCTGTGCTTGGGAAGAAGGATCTAGCAGCTGCACACGTCTGGCATGCCAAAGGGGACAATCCCTTTTCCTGCTGCAAACAGCCCATCTGATTTGGGTTATTGCCCCAGAGGGGGTCATAGGCCTTTAATTTTTTTTTCACCACCAAACCCCAAAATCCCAGCATGGTGGGGGTTGAAGGGACCTCTGGAGATCATCTGGTCCAACCCCCTGCTCCAGCAGCTCACCCTGAGCAGGGGGCCCAGGATCATGTCCAGGCACCTTTGGAATCTCTCCAGAGAAGGAGACTCCACAACCTCTCTGGGCAGCCTGGGCCAGGCTCCCACACCCTCACACCAAACAACTTGCTCCTCCTGCTCCCATGGAACCTCCTGGGTTCCAGTTGGTGCCCGTTGCCCCTTGTCCTGTCGCTGGGCACCACTGACAAGAGTCTGGCCCCATCCTCTTGCCCCCCATGGGCCCTTGAGCTCTTGCTCAGCATTGATCAGATCCCCTCTGAGGCTTCTCTTCTCCAGCTCAGCAGCCCCAGGGCTCTCAGCCTTTCCTGGGCACAGAGATGCTCCAGGCCCCTCAGCATCTCCACAGCCTCTGCTGGACTCTCTCCAGCAGTTCCTCGTCTCTCTTGAACTGGGGAGCCCAGCACTGGACACATCAGCTGTGGCCTCAGTGGGGCAGAGCAGAGGGGGAGGAGAACCTCCCTTGCCCTGCTGCCCACACTCTGCTGAGTGCATCCAAACACATATGTTACAAACCCATTCCCACAGGCTTTGACTCCATCTCATTGCAAACGCATATGAAGACATTTAACTAAAACTTGCATACGCAGATAGTCAGGGCTGGGCCTTTAGGATGTGTTCGCCAAGGAAGGGGATTTAAGTCCTTCTGGCAATGAAGGTGTATTTACCTGTTTTTAAATGCCAGGACGCTGAGCCCGCTGCACTGGCCCAAAGGAACAACCCTTCTCCTCACACTTGGGCAAGTTCGATGACTTTGCTCAAGCACACTTCACTGTGTCAGACAACTGGGCCTTTTCTGTGCAACCCCAGGTCTCTCTACGGAGAATTCGGTGCTACTTCAACACTTCATTTCAGGTAAAGCTCAAAATAAAGTCAGCTTTCAAGCAGGAAAGAACTGACTTTCAAGTCTTTCAGTAAATTGCTCATAAAGTGCGTTATAGGAAATCACCCTCGCAACAAGAGAGCTCAGATAAACAGGATTTGTGTTGGCAGGACTAGAGCTAAAATATTCTCGCTGCACTTGGAAAAACAGACCAGAAAAGTGCCCAGTCAGAACCACCTCCCTGCGCTAGGAAAACAACCCACGGCTGTCACGATTGTTTGTCTACAAAGCTCGGATCCATCCTGGGGGCCAGGCAAAGTGGAGTTTCAGTTCCTTGAAGGCGCAGGTGAAGTTTTTCTTGCAGTTGGTCCTGCACAAATTCAGCTGTCAGATGCTGCCAGTTCAACAGACGAGGAAATGCCATTGAGTGTGTGTTCTGCACCACTCCTTTCCTGTACCGAGGGAGCAGAAAGGGCCGGGCAAGGAACACTTCATTCATCTGCGATTTCCACAGGCAGCTTGGGAAATGAGCTTAAAAGAGTCCTTTGTAGTGATGTAATTATTTTTTTTTCTAAAGAAAATAGCAAACCACGAGTGACCGGTGCCACATCCACCCGACACTGGAGCAAAGTGACTGTAATTTGACAAGGCTGATTCAGCTCCACCACGGCTGACCCTTGAGTCATCTACGTGGCTTTGCAGACCCACCAGGTAAGGTCAGGGGCTGGAAAAGGAAAGATGGATGCTAAGCTTCCTCTAACGAACACTGAATAAAGGCTAAGACTGCGAAATGTAGCAAGCTGGAAATGGGAATAATATGAAAACGCCTGTCTTTAAACACGAAGCACTAACCTTGCGCTGAAAAAATGCCAAACCACTAAACAGAGGAGTCACTGAACTCTCATGTCTGTTTGCGTCAGCCCGCCCGAGCTGTCTCCTCCCCCAGGGAAGCTCTGCACGCTCGTTACGTTTCTAGAAGCGGAGCAGAAGGCACAAGCAGACTCAAAATAGATAACGAGACAAAAGGAAGTTCTTTGAAAAGCTTCCAGGGACAACATAATGTGGTTTTATTCCAAGCCACACGTGAGAAAGGAGCTGTCGAGCGCAGGTAAAGAAGCTTGCTCCTGATTTCTCTGCCTGGAGCAGTAAAACACACTCCTGCTTTCCATGGGAAAAGGCTGGCTGGAACACCGAAATCCTCCTGCAGTAATCATAGTACTGTGCTTCGAGCAGGAGGTTGCCCTGAATGATCTCCTGAGGCTGAATTACCCCACGAGCCTACATCTAACCAGGAAAGAGTTGAACAGGTTTCGGATGGCAACACACAAGAGGCTGCCATCTACTCATCATCCCTGAATTCTCAACGTCAAGTAAAAGCACATAACCTTTAGAAGGATAGCAAAAGGAAAAAGAAAGCCCAGGTAGGTTCTTCTGTCTGCTCCCATCACACCTGAAGTCAACTGGAGCACGTCTGCAGAAGAGCCGAGAGCTCGTCATACAAGAGAACTTAAATGCGTAAGGCTCACAAAACTGAGGAGGAGGTGGAAGTAATCACTAGAAATCCATCGGTGGATGGATATCATCTTGCTGAGTAGCCAGAAGAAGTAATTAAACAAAAACCAGGCCCGTACAAAAGAGAAATGGGAATGATTTACCGTGGCCAACACAGTGTGAATCTGAGAGCTGGCTCTTGAGGAACACTCCTGGAAGAGCGCTTCGACAGAGGCTGCAAGGACTAGTGAGGTCCCCGGGTGCTGCTGAACCGGCTTCATGGAGGTGTTCAGAAGATCTGGCTTCCTGCACTGACCAGCAACCGCCTCCACGGTCCGTTATATTCCTTCCACTCTGACGTTACAGTATTCAGGTACTTAAAAAAAAGGACGCTTTGCTCACCACCTCCTCTTTCCAAAGCCCGTGTCCCTCTTCACCGTAACCTGTCACACCACGATCACCGCAGCCTTCGGTCTGGGCAGTTCAGCGTTGCTCACCACGGTCTGAACTAACAGGCACGCTACCTTCAAATACATCAGCGCACAAAACTGCAGCCCAAAAGGCAGCAACCAGTGGTCGGACAGATCTGCATCATGCAGAAGATACCGCCCAGTCTCCTTGCCTGAATTCTGCAGGGGTAGGTTTGTCTGGAGTGTCCAGGCAAGGACGAGTTTATGCTTCTGAATAACCTCTGAGGGATGCTGAAGGAACTATAAAATCCTGCAGCCCAACAGAAAGGTCAAGAAACATGCAGACCAAGACCACGACTGATAGCCTGTCATTCCTCCTAACTCCTGCAGTAGCTTCAGGAAACAAGCCCCGTTCCCGTCGCTGCTGCTGACCCTGACACAGCAGCATCCCCGTACAACCAAACATCACCTGAAGCCACACCAGCGATGGTACCGATGATGACTTTCAACCTTATTTTCTACCTCTTTCTTCTATTCCACCACCTCCCCAATTTCTGCACCCACTGCACAACTGTCAGAGCTCTGCACTGATGCCCGACCACACCTCTGGTCGCGCCGCAAGCCCGGGGGCTGAGGTGCAGTCACAGCATTTCACAGGTTCTCTCTGGAGATGCTTGGAGACTCCTTTGGCGGTCAGCTGGCCGCGAGCTGCCGACGCTCAGATGCTTCATTGTTCTGCTGTAAAGGAATATTCTGCGCCTGTGAAGCTCGTGCCCAGTGCTGATCTGCGAGCGCTGCCGCAGGCTCCTGAATGCAGCATTGTTTCGATACAGGGCTCAAAAAGCCCAGGAATCATCTTGCAGCGGGAAGATGCAGCGTCCCATCTGCAAGCACTCCAGGACTGCTTAGTCCTTTGGTAACAACAGGTCTAAAAGAAAATCAGTTGCCTTATTTATACAAAAACATGCCACGCAAATCATGCAAAAATAACGATACAAAACACGCAGATCACGCACGAATACAACTTCTGTTTCTGCGTAATTCGGGTTTCTTTTCGAGTTGTCCCAGCGATCTGCACCATCTCATGTGAACGCAAACACCGAGTCCTTCAGCAAGACTGTTTGTTTCCTGGCCGTGAACCCAGGCAGGCTTGTTTAGGCCCCGATGTGTTTCCCAGCATAGTGTGACCTAACGCAGCTCTTGTGATTTTGGCTCGTACGCTGTCCGAGCGGCACGCCAGATTACCGACCACGGGCTTCGGGAAGCTGCTGAGTCTCGAAGCAGCAGATGAAGATGTTCCACCTAGAGCTGCCCATCCAGCGCCTTTGCCAGGCTCCCTTCCAAAGGGACAACGATGGACAGCCGGGAGCTCGGCCACCCCACGTCCAGACTACCACCGACACCGTTCCCTGCGGGGCAGATACCAACAGCACCCGGCAGCTAACGTGAAGAAAGAGCCACGAGCAATGGAGGGGAAAAAGTTTGCAGATCACAAAGTAAATAACGTTTCAACACAGTACATCTGTTATTCGGGCTGAAAGAAAGGACTTTTCCTCGTGCTTCCTTCAAAGCGTGTCTAGTCAGCAAAAGCCTCCCAAGTTTTGGTCACAGATTTGGCTTAGGTTTGCTGGGGGGCTTTTTTTTCTTCTACTTTCTGTTTTGTAGTGGAAAAGCTTCGTGTCACAGAATTGTCCAGATTAGAAAAGATCTTTAACATCATCGAGTCCAATCATTAACCTCACACTGACAAGTCCTCGACTAAACCACATCCCTGAGCTCTGTGTACGTCTTTTCAATACCTCCAGGGATGGTGACTCCACTAACAACTTCTCCTTTTACCTGACCACAATCTGAAGAGGGCTGCAGTGAAACCCCCACTTCACCATCTCAGCCTCTCCAAGAACCGAGCAGCACGTGCCCTGGAGAGAAACCCTCCAGCCCTATAGAAACAGAGATTATTCGCACGTGTCAGTGTTGAAAAAAAACTGGTAAATGCACAAGGTTTGTTCTTCCAATTCAAGAGCAACTAATATTTTACAGAAAGTTTGGTTTAGAAATAGAGGGGACCATTAGCAATATGGAAAAGGACTTCAGTAGTTTGATTATTAAAACAGATTACTTGATTTACATGCTGCTTGTTTTATCATTTTAAATTATCACCGGAACGACTGTTCATTTGCTTCCTTTAAATCTCACATGTTCTTCTGCGAAGACAGCTCCCACTCAGAGCCTGCAAGACGAGTTAAGTAACATGGTGAGATAGCACAAACAGCGCTCAGAACCGTTTAAAATATCTACAACTCATCTCCCACGAGCCAAGATGGCTTTGACCAGCCTGGCGCATTTTTAATTCTAGGCCAGCGGAATTCAGAGCCCTGGGAAATAATTTAAAAGAGGATCTTTTCAGGCCACGTATCAGCCCGAGAATTCAGGCAGGTAAAATATCATTTGTTAGGTAGTGAGCACCGGTTACTGACAGCCACCAGAAGTCAGAGCAATGCTGCCCAGCTCATCAAAAAGTTTAATAACAAAGTTTTCAGCCACTAATTATTTACCGAAAGCAGGATTTCAGCCGGGAGTGGTCCAGCGCACGCTCCCGGCTGGGCAGACCTCACCCCCCGCTCCCAGCCAGCACCGCTGCCCATTTCCAGGTCAGGACGTTCACTTGTGACACAAGGAACTCAGCGGTTGGCCCCGTTTCCAGCAGGGAGCTCCATGAAATGCCCTCCACGGGTCCCTTCCCAACACGACTCCACAGCTCTGGCGCACGTGCCGCAGCTTCGGGTAACGGCCGACAGGAATTGTTATTTCCAGTAACAGCAGCGCAGGTTTTCAAATTAATTTGCTATCAGCCTTATTTAGATTAATCTTTTCTTAGACATCAGTTTAATTAACGGCGCAGAGCTATGACATCCTCCTCCAAACACAGCGACGTTTCTCCTTCCTCCCGGGAGCAATCAGCTGCTGAGCCCTGGCAGAGAACAGCAACGAATGCCAGGAAACACAAAGAAAGGCACTCGGAATCAACAGGTCTGGTGGCCACCAACTGTCAGGCTCTTTAAACCTTTGGAAAATATATATGGAATCATCTATGAGATGAAAAAAAAATCTTATTTTTCTATGTTTAAGTGAAGAGATTGGTGTTACCCTTCTCACGGCCATCCCCGCCGCAGAGGAGATGTTTGGGTATCTCACCAGTACTTGCGCAGTTGGAATGATACTGAATTACTGATAATTACTCAGAAATGTTCCCACCTCAGCTCCCCAGCTCCCTCGGTGACCATCCTCCAGCAGGCAACAAGAAATAAGGGACATGGATCTACTGCCAGTTTTACAAGGACTTCTGAAAATAGAGTGCTTCAAGTTTCTCAAAGTACTTTGCTTTCTTTGGAAAGCATTTGCCATCCACACCTTGAGGTGTCTCCTAGTGATCCACAGGGGAACACAGCTGTCAACTGCTGCATCTCATGACGTCAGTGCTGTAAAACCCACAGAAAATGCACATGTATCCAATGAGATGCAACATCAAAGCTGGTAACCTCACTCCAAAGCGGCCTTTATTAGTTCAGACATTCCTTTCAGATCCAGCTCCAGCGTAACGCTGCTCTCCAGGGTTCACATCATCCACGGTCTGAGCAACCTGCTCTAGTGGGAGGTGTCCCTGCCATGGCAGGGGGTTGGAACGAGATGATCTTTAAGGTCTTTTCCAACCCAAACCATTCTGTGATTCTAAACCCACCAAACATACAACCCAAATTACTTGCATTTTAAATATTTAATATATTGTAATACAACCGTCACTACTACGTTACTCTGTGGGTACGCGTCCAAACCCACACTGAGTATCTTCACTGTCTTCTTTTATTTTATGTGCATTTAGGTTGTGGAGTCTCCTCCTCTGGAGAGATTCCAAAGGCACCTGGGCATGATCCTGGGCCCCCTGCTCTGGGTGAGCTGCTGGAGCAGGGGGGTGGGACCAGATGATCTCCAGAGGTCCCTTTAACCCCCACCACGCTGGGGTTCTGGGAGAGAGATACACACACACGCACTAAAAACTAACTTTGAAATAGTAAAAAGAATAGTGAAAAGTAACTATCAAATCTCATACACAGTCTTCTGACCTGCTCTTCTAACTCCATCTGATGAATACAACGCTGACTTCCACTTTGGCTTTGGGCTACAACGAAACGGTCTGAGGGACTGGCAGATAAGGACAGGGCTCAAGTGCTCCATCCGCAGCACTTTCATGCAGTGCCAAGAAAACGACTACAAATCCTGGTTGTGTTGAAAGGAGAGTGGAATGTGTTTGTAAAATGACTCTTTTCCTCCTAAATATATTCAAGAGAGACTTACAGGAAAAGAAATAAAGCTTAGTTATTTCCTGTTCGCATCTTTGTCCTTTGAGACGGAGAACAAAGGAATCTGACACTTGGTACCTCCACTCCTCCTGAGCGCCCGGTCTTCTCACTGGAGCACACACGGGCATAAATCACTAAGGAAATGGTTCTACCTCTAGAAACCTCAGAAGCTTTGAGAAGCTGCTGCTACGGTGCAAGGTCATTAACGCCGATAAGCAAACGCCAGGAAATCAGGACAGTTCATAACGTGTCTTCGCTTCTCTCAAAGTCCCAGGGCAGAATAGATAAAACCCAGCTAATTATTTCTTCTGCTTCTCTCTCCTGCAAGCAGGCTTCGTCTTTTGAGGCTACTCGCTTGTGTCGTGAAATTTCTGCCTTGGTTCTAAAAGAACGAGAGTTCAGCAGCGAGAACACCAGCGGTTCTAGGAAACGGGCCACGCAAAACCCTTCTCAAGCGTCCAGTAACCTGAGACAGGAACAATCCTTCCCTTAGCCCAGCTCTGCTGCTGTAACCTCAAGCAAGACAGAGCAGGGCTCCAAAGCAGTTTAACGCTACTTGAAGAGGCAGGAGGTCACTCTGAAAACATCTCATCTGGGCTGTGGCTCCTCTGATTCTGGAGGAGAGGACAACAGACAGCCACCAGCCAAAGCAGCGTGCGAGGACCAAGGGTTCCTGCGTGGCCTCTGCAGACACAAAGTGGAAGCCCTAAAACATGGGGTCGGTGTGTTAGAACAAACCAACCAGCCTGTGCAACCCGCTGCGACGATAACTCCCGATTCCCCTCCGCCACCCAGTGCTGCTCAACCATGTTATTCCCTAAATTCTGTCTCTTCCCCCTTTTTCCAGCGGAGACAGGGGGGAGTGAGGACAGGCAGGGAGAGAACAGGACAGTCAAAGAGTCATTCCATCAGCTCAGGTGGGGGGCTTCACTTCCACTTTTAGTTTAAACAAGTCCAACTGTTTACTGTCCTTCCACAAACCACCAGCGACTCCTCTGCACAACAACCATCTCTAGTCCTTCTATTTGATCCGATTTTAAACGCAGAGAAACAAAACTGCTCGTAGTTATTAAAACAAAAGCCTGCTGCTATTCTCTGAGGTCACACCACCATTTCCTGGTCTTTACTGACCGCATCTCCTCCCACTGCATCCTGGAGCCTCAGGACTGTTTTCTAGAAGCCCGCTGGTATCACACAGCATATGCAGTGTCCTCTAGTCATCCCCTGCCACCCATCCACGACCTTGTGATGCAGGCACCTTCCTCATCTGTAAATGAATGGCTCGGCCATTCTGATTGCTGGGTTTCACCCAGGAGTTGATCCAGGCACCTTCAGAAGGAGCCCCATTCGTGCCACCATCGACGTTGTGAGTCTTGCTTTTACACAAAGCAATATCTGGATCACCTTTGTCACGCGCTGCGGGGCGATGCTCGTTCCACAGGCCAGTTGATGCAAAGCAGCTCAGCAGCGCAGCGTCCCTGCTAGCAATGTTTCACCAGCCACACTGCCCAGGATGCCCCAGCCCCGGGAACACTCAAATTCAGGTCAGAGGGGCCTCTGAGCAACCTGATCTAGTTGAAGATGTCCCTGCTCGATGCAGAGGAGTTGGACAAGATGAGTTTTAAAGGTCCCTTCCAGGCCAAACCATTCTATGATTTGCAGCAGTCCTTGGAGAGGGATCCTCCTCAACAGGTACCTGCACACACCCGCTCCCAGAGCTCTCCAACAGGCCACATTCTGCACCACACGCCATGGCTGCTCCCATGGGGCACCTTAACATAAGCCAGGTTACATTTGTTTTACCTGAGTAGCCCTTGAGGACACAGCCAGTCTGCCAAGCCCTGGCAGAGCGCAGTGCCTGCGCCTCCAGCCTGCTGGCCCTGCACCTGGGTTACCTGCCCCCTGCCACGAGCCTTCCACCGGACACCGGCATTCAGGCAGGTGAAATTTTGGGGTTCAGTTGTCAACTGCATTGACCAGGTTTTCACTGACTATATAAAGAGATCTTAACATCACTAGCTCCTGTATGGTGTCCACACTGCAGAAGTGGAGCTCACCCCATAGAATGTTTTAGGTTGGAAGGGACCTCAAAGATCATCTAGTTCCAACCTCCTGCCATGGCAGGGACACCTCCCACTAGACCAGGTTGCTCAAGGCCCCGTCCAACCTGGCCTTGAACACCTCCAGGGATGGAGCATCCACAACCTCCTGGTCAACCTGTGCCAGTGTCTCACCACCTTCACAGTGAGGAACTTCTTCCTGACATCTCATCTAAATTTTCCTTCTTCCAGTTTGAAGCCATCACCCCTTGTCCTATCATTACAAGCCCTTGTAAAAAGTCCCTCCCCAGCTTTCTTGTAGGCCTCTTTCAGACACTGAAAGGCCACAAGAAGGTCTCCCTGGAGCTGAACAAGCCCAGCTCTCTCACAGCCTGTCCTTGTAGGAGAAGGGTTCCAGCCCTTGGATCATGTCCTGCTAGGAGATCTTGGCAACATCTTCTCTGTGGTCTCTGCTCTGAGAATATGGTGGCAAAAGGCAAAATCCAGCTGTTTAGAGCAACCTCAGCTCTGCAGCTTTTTAGGTGGAGCTCCACAGGGTGCAACAACAGCGATAGACCTCCCCAGCCCGCAAGCAGCACAGGCACCTTCTCCCAGCACCACACCCAGGGTGCTGCACCCTGCCAGGACCACGCTGCTTGTGAAAGGAGCTCACGTCCACCTTTATCAGCCTTGGGGTTAAAGTGCAACCAGATCATCCACTCCACAGCAACCGAGGATTAAATGTACAGGAAATAAAACATATTACTAAATTAAACATTAACTTACTGCTGCCTGCCTATCTTGTTTGAAGCCCATCTCCTTCATTAAACAAGGAAAGGAGATGGTGTAAATGCCCAGGAGTTGCTGACAACGTAAAGCACCGTTTCGGTTTCAAAAAGTTCACCCAGTACACACCCGTCAGAAACCATTTGCTCTACAAACTAGGAAGGCCTTCGGAAATTTGGGATTCCTTTTGATCACCTATTGCTGGTCTCCTCAGGTACAGATCACCCCCCCAGGCGAGGGCAGCTCCTACTCCTGTGCTCACGGGTTGGTTCACATGCCTTTGCTCCTGAAGTCCCTTCTTGCTCACCTGCTTTAACTCTGTTTCCACAGAGATCTCAGAGGAGGACACAAAACTTCTCTCCACCAGTATGAGCAGCAGGGTGAAACTGCTCTGGCTGCGGAACACGTGTCTTTCTTCAAAGGTCCATACACAGACAGTCCTTTCTTCTTTGTAGGTAAACTATCACAAACCTGTGACACCACAGGCTTCATAACACACCGACCAGCCGTCCAGACACCAACCTCCAGACATCACCCATCACAAGGCACACTGGAACGCTGCACAGAGAGTGTGACTGGTTATTTAAACACACAGAGTCACAGAATGGTTTGGGTTGGAACACGACCGTAAAGATCATCTAGTTCCAAGCCTTGCCTTAGGCAGGGACACCTCCCACCAGCCTGGGTTGTGCAGAGCCCCGTCCAGCCTGGTCTTGAACATATCCAGTGTTGGGGCACCCACAGCTTCTCTGGGCAACCTGTGTCAGGGTGTCACCACCCTCACAGTGAAAAACTTCTTCCTAATTTCTAATCTAAATCCCCCCTCTTCCAGTTTGAAGCCTTTACTCCTTGTCGTGTCACTACAAGCCCTTGTAAAAAGTCTGTCCCCAGCTTTCTGACAGGTCCCTTGAAGCACTGGAAGGCCCCAAGAAGGTCTCCCCGGAGCCTTCTCTTCTCCAGGCTGAACAAGCCCAACTCTCCCAGCCTGGCCTCCCAGCAGAGGGCTTCCCACCAACACAGGCTCTTGCTGCACTCCCCAGTTTCTCCACAGCACCGATTGCTTCATAACTGTGTAATTACAACGCAAAGCATAAGAAGATGGGCACGTGTGATGTTTTCATCACATGCTCTTCGGATATAAGCAGCACATAACGAAACAAAGGTATCAAAAGGTAGTATTTTACAAGCTTCTATATGACCACACTGGCCAAGCAGCACGTCGGAAGACAATCACCTCACCAGCACTGCAGCTCTCGAGGCCGTTCTCTTCATTGCTTGAGCAGAACCAGCAGCGTGCTGTGCTGCTGAGTGCTTCTGGACAGGCTTTGCAACTGTTAACACGACGCAGAGAAATAATCAACTGACGGGACTGTCAAAGTATCTAAACAGATTCAAGAGCCGTTATTCACTCAATGGTGCTGACCCAGTGACCTACATGAGCAGCGTGTGACCCTTCACAAGCCATTGCTCGTCTATAATAGCACCTTTATTGCTGCTTCATGAACCCTGGAATTGGTTCATGGCCCCCTCGTGTTCCTCTCTCTGCCTCACGTTGTACCCAATGTTAATGAACTGAAAAAAAAAAAAAAGGGAAATTGTTGGGCACAACTTTCTTCACACCAAATCTACAAGGAATGGAAAGAGAACTCCAGCTGGGCGATGGTTTTCAGCCACGGTGGGCCAAAGCCAGGCCGGTGGGCTTTCCCATCGTTAAATCCTGCCGGGAAGTTCCCAGGTTCACCAGGAGCACTGGAGAAATGAGATAAGCCCAGGTGTGGACAGAGCGGGGATCAGAGCAGCAGAGCCAGTGGTTGTTTGCATCGGGAACTAACCCAATCTGGCCAACACGCACAAATCAGTAGCCGAGAGAGCAACTCGGGAGCCAAACGAGCCGCAGCACGAGCACAGACAGGTTATTTGCTGCCACCACAGAACCAGCCGACAAGCAGCTGGGATTTCTGGCAGCACCACTTCCTCTGGGAGCAAGATATTATTCCAGCTAGTGACAGATTATTCAGGGAGGCATCCGAACGACAGTCTGCTTCAAACCAAGCCTGCTGTTCTCGAAGGGGACAGGCTGCCCAGCGGTCCTGGCAGGGCTGCAGTCACAGGCCTCCTCCACCCTGTACCCACCAGCTACAACCACAGGAAAAAGCAGGATGTTGAAGGAACAAGCACCTGTATAGATCTGGAGGACACCAATACAATAAAAATGGCTGTAAACTAGTTCCAGTGACCTGAGGACCACAAAACCTTCCAGGAGAAAGACCTTTAGCTTCCTCCATAGCAAAATGGGTCTGTGCCAGGCTGGTACCTTCAGTAAAAAGGGCAGAACGTTGGAAACCAACCCCCCAGCCAGTTTGTCAAAGGCTTGGGCAGCAACTCATTGACTTGGTTCATAGAATCATTAAGGTTGGAAAAGACCTCTAAGATTATCAAGTCCAACCACCAACCCAGCACTACCATGACCACTAGACCATGTCCTGAAGTGTCACGTCTACACATTTTTTTAACACCTCCAGAGCACCCTTCATCCCTTTTGTGCCTGATACACCCGTAGCAAATATACAACAAGTATTTTGACCATGTAATACTAATCTGACCCTTCCTGATGACAGCTCGCAGACAGAGGACCACAGAACCATAGAATGGATGGGTGGGAAGGGACCCTTAAAGGCCATCAAGTCCAACCCCCTGCAGGGAGCAGGGCCATCTGCAAGTAGAGCAGGTTGCTCAGAGCCCCGGCCAACCTCACCTGCAATGGTGCTAGGGATGGGGCAGCGACCACCTCTCTGGGCAACCTGGGCCAGGCTCTCACCACCCTCTCCATGACTGCTCCTGCTCTGCTCTCCTGGCCAGGGAGGGAAAGTGCACAGATGGAGCAGGAGGGGCTGGGGGAGATGAGCTGCCCATGGCTGCCAAGAGAGCAGCAAGTGAGCCCCAGGACCACCTTCAATCTTGTTCACCAACATGGACATGAACACTGGAGAACTCAGAGGAAACCAAAGTTTATGTTCAACACAGTAGGGAAACATCATCCGCACCGTTCATATAAATCACTTGGGAGGCAGGGAAAGGAAGTAAGTTTCCAAACAGGATTAGACACTAATGTGAAAGTCCAAGACACGCTGACGAGCACAGGCAAAAGCCTTCACTGCTCCTCATCCAGTCTAGTTCTTGTCAAGCTTTGCTTTCCCAGAATGGGGATGTGTGAGAAGAGGTCAAGAGTGACCCAATGAGGAGCTCCTCTCCAGAACCTTCCCTGGTGCTGCACTAAGGCACAGTTTCTCCAAAACTTACATTGTGTCCAGGACCTTGAGAAATCCAGTGTCTCCAGTGTACTTCAAGGAAGAGGGAACATTTCCAGTGCCAGGACCTTTCCTCTTCTCTCCTGCTGCAGCTGAGCAGGACACGAGCAGACACTGGCCCCTGGCAGTCACCTGCCGCCGTGCTTGGTATGTCCTGGTTCTGCCTCATGGACCTTCTCACCCCAAGAGCCACTTCTGCAGTTGTCACCGAGCTGAAAGTCCCATTTATAGCATTTTCTGTGTCACGTTTTGGAGGACACACAAGAAGGCAATTTACTATCCGAAAATAAACATTCAAAACTCTGATTCTATCTAAGCCTTCCTCCCCAATAATATCAAATACTTTAAGGATTCCCTAAATGGAAATGCAACGAACACAAGGCTTAAAGGTCATCTCAAAGGAAAACTGTGTGCAACAAAAAAAACCCCAGTCAGTCGACTCCCCACACGTTATTCCAGACTGCCTTGACTCCATTTAGGGCAAAGAAAAAAAAAAAACACACAAGGAAAATGAAGTAGCTGGTTAAAGGGAATTTAAGGAGGTTCTTAACAATTCTTTTCAATCTCAGGAAAAAGGATTTAAAACCCCCTCAGCTGTGGCTACTGACCACTGGAGCCTCTGAAGACATCTCTGATGGCAGGACTGACCCTGTCTCATCGCAGGGAAAGCCACACAGAATATTCCTCGTGGGCTGCACCCTTGCTCGGTCCACACCGAGCGTGTGGCGGCTCTTGGAGCGTTTCCACCAGACGACAACACAGTGGAGTTAAAGGCTGCAGCCTCAAAGCCCTTTGGGTGGTACAAAAATAAAGGGTCTTCCTGGTTGTTTTCAGCTTTTCCTGACTGTTGGCACTTGGGAGAGTCATGGATCAGCAAGGTAACGGGAGGGAAATGAGGCACAGCTATTGTGATACGGTAAATAAGGAATCCGTGCCTTGATAAACATACCTCACCCGTGTCTCGCTCCTGCCTGCACCGACACTTTGAATGTTACTGCCCCAACACAGCCCGCATCAAGCTTTAAGCTGCTTCCTTGTTAAAACCTCTCCTCCCACGCCAAATAATTGTGTCTTACATAATATGGCCTCTATCCAAACTAAGAAAAGCTTTCTGGCGAAATCAACATGCCTTAAATTAGAGTTGCTTTAAGATTTTAAGTAAACTTCATAAAGTCTGGGAGCCGTACCAGTCTCTCGGCTGTCTCGATGCGTGTTACGCCTTCGGGCCATAGTAAAAAACACGAGTGGAAGTGGCTGCCCGGGGGTTCTGCGCACGAGGAGCCACGACCATCATATGCAGCATAAAATGACTCTGAAAACTATGTACAGATGGGCCTATGCTTTTAGTATCTGTACGTTCTCTCGATAGCTGGCATTTATTAGAGATACAAAGCAAATCACGGTCTTTTCACAAACACCCTTCCCTCAAACTACTCAAAAAATTACCTTCGAGTCAACACCAATTCAGCACAAGGCGAGAGACGAGCTTAAGCGCACACACGCCAAACGGAAACCCAACTACTATGGAAAATGGAATTACATCCTGCCAGACTAACAGCTCGTCTGTTTGCAGGAAGATTGACCGTATTAAATAGATGCTGTTACTTTTTTACAAGGAGAACACGGACTCTAACACACAGCGGCTGTGTAGGTCCCCGTCTGCTGACTACATTTGCTTTCGGACAGCGTTGGTAAGAAAACAGTATTGGTAAGAAAAGAGCATTATGCTGGTTCAAGGAAGAATTGAGAACACAGGACAACACCATGCCCCAAAATAGTGCTGACCCGTGACTGCAGGTCGCACACATCTTGGGCAAGAACATTATATAAACATTCCACAGGCAGTTTTAGTCCTCCTACAGAACCATTACAGTCGGGGAGAGAGGCTGGAGGTTTTCTGGAACACAGAAAATGTAGGTTCAGGTAAGCGCTTTCTGCCCCGAACAGAGCCTCAGTAAAATAAACAAACCCCCATGAAATCTATGGATGGACCAACAATAACTCTGGTTGGCCAGCGAGGAGAGGTTAAACAAGAGAAATGCCAGCAACCAACTGCTGAAGTCAAAACTAAATTCCTGTTCAAAATAACACAAAACAGCAGCGCTGCTGAGACTCCGGAGCTTTGGAATCAAAAGGAATTCACATCTTGAACGTCGCTAAAATTATCAGAGTAATTAATTCTCCCTCATCACTCGCATCTCAAGGATTAGCTGAATGTGAGTTACCATCTCACTAAATCCAAAAAGCTCCAGTCTTAATGCAGGACGCTACGACGGCAGTCTCCCAGATGAACCCAGTTACTCTTCACCTTCAGAGAGATTATTACAAGAATACTCAAAGCCCCAGCCTGGCAGGCTGACGGCTCACTCCACCCTGCCCTGGCTCACACAGACAGTCAGGCTGCAATGCCAGCTCGTCCGTCTTGGACAGACGAGCTTTAGAATGAAGCTGTAGCTGTCACCGTGTCCATCCAGGAGGATCTGGATCTCCTTACCCGTGAATATGGGCACTGCACGCTCTGAAGCCAGGAGCAATGGTACTGCCCGTGTCTAGCGAGGGTCTGATAAAACCACCATTCCCCATTCTCACAGGGATGGCAAAGGCATCTCTAAAAAGGAGATTTCAGTCCCGAAGCTCTTGCTCTGGTAAATGTCTGAGACAGGAAAAGCGTTATGGCAAAGAAAATGTGATTCCATCCCTTCAGAGCAACACTTCCCTGCATGGCAGCGATGACTTTCTCAGTCCCCACCTGCCAACACAAATTTACTGCCATTTAAGGCTGTTAAGATTTTTCCCCGATTAATCATTGCTTCACAGGAACGTCTGTCCAAGAGGCTGTTTTTCTGAGGCTGCTTAGCCCACTGCCGGGTGTCGCACAACCGTGGGCCGTGCCGATGTGCCGGCGTCACCCTCGGCCACGCCAGGAAGAGGGCACGAGCAGTGGGAGCTTCCAAGGGTGGAGCGCACCTAATAATGACAGGGCTGATGAGCTCCATCCCTCCCCATGACACAACGAACCTGAATCCAGGGAAGCGGGACCTCCACTGAGAACACTTCCCCATCCAAAGAGTTATTCCTGTTTTGACAGAAGGAAGTTAAATAGAGAAGAATGAAGCTGTTCAGGTTTCCTGCAGGTCACCCTGTTGTTGCAGCCCCGAGGGAGCACTACGGCGTGGATAACAGTCTCCTTTGAGGAAGTAATAGCTGTAAATATGAGGAAGTAACTTAGTAAATTATGGAACCCCCAAAGCAGCATCCCAACGAGGCCGATTCCATCCAGGAAACACACAGCTCACGTTTTTATTTGGGCTCTAGCGTTTAGCTTCACTCCATTAACCCCCAAGTGGAGACAACTGCCTCCCACTGAAGCTTTGCATTAACTCCAGAGGCGATTCCTTAAACTCCTGAGAGCCCCACGCCTGGCTCCAAACACACTGTGTGCAGAGGAGGAGACAGAGCAGAGGACACGGACATGAGCTACAAAACGCTGGGTAATGGAGAAGAATAGGAAAGATGGTCTTGAGCAGGGAAAATCCTGAAACTACAAATCTTTTTAACTTGTTCTATTCCAGTTGTGTGTTCAGGTTCATCACGGCAGCGTTGGAGAAGTGCCACACAAGACCCAGCTGCGGATGCCGCTATTGGCGATGAAGCTCCTGGCAGGAAGATCTTGTTTGGATAAGGCGTTAGGAACTTCTGCCTTCCCTCTGGATGTGCCAGGAGATGATGCTCTCAGAAGAGCGCACAATGCCAGTCACCGGGGTCCTGTTTCTGGCCAGTTCTCGCTCTCTGGGGAACCTGCACAGCCCAGTTTCCAGATTAAAAGTGTTTCCCCCAGTTCTCTCCTGCCCCGTCCCACCAGCTCCGAGCTCTGCGCAGCTCCTGAGAAACGCAACTACACAACAATTCACCACGCCAAAAGCAGGTCCTTGCTGCAGCTGTATTTTGCAACAGCGAAACTATCACTGCAATGAAGATTGCCCAGGAACTATCTAGGAAATTAAAAGCTGGGACTGGTGTGGCTCACACCAGTTAAGCACCAGTACTCCCACAGGCTGCTGCAAGAGTCTGAGGTCTACAGAAACCAGCCAGAAGGTCGAGTCAATGGCAGGAATAACACGTTACTGCTTTCTGAGAGATGGCCCTGGGCAATTTCCACTCCCAGTTACAAAACCAAGGCAGATGGGAGGGCAGGTGAGCAGCAAAAACACCACTGGAGACACGCTCCAGCTTCACCCAGGGTTCCTGTTTCTCTTGAGGTGGACATTTGGACATTTTGGGGGAAGAAAAAGCAAGCTCGCAAATACAGTGAGTTAATACACACCAGTTAAAGCTCAGCGACTACGGGACAAAACATTAAGTAGCCTAAATAATACACACTGTGACAGCACGTCCTATTTTTGCTACACGTGGACCTGGGGAATATGAGTCATCTCTGGAGGAAATCCCAACCTGTTCTCCTAGCACGGCCATATCTGTAGATAGAAAAGAAGGAACTAAGGCCATAACAAAAAAAGCCACCTCCACATTAGCGCTGGTGTTGGCCAAATTTGGCAGGGAACTGCAGGCTGGACAAGTTTAAAGCAAATATTGATTAAGATCATCAGGGGGTTGTATTTGGAGCAAGAGGAACAATCTCATACAATATCTTCACAAGTATGAGCCAACAAACAAGTTTTTGTGACATCCCAAAACACGCTCAGTAAGACAGCAAGTCAAACCGAGATGAGTAGATGTTATCTGCTTAGTAGGAAGGTGATTTTTTACTACTATGTCAACTTCTTCTCTATGATTGTCCCACTGTACCCAGCA
>VZZY01002828.1:0-90465 GCA_013400335.1 Eurystomus gularis
ATTTCTGGGGTAGTTGATAAGTTGGCACTTTTGGTCCCTAGGGAAGAAAGGAATGTGTTTATCCTCATCTGTCTTTAAAAAAACCGACCAAACAAAACAACTTGTCTGTTGGTTACACACCAACATCACACTCCTAAATGTCTGACCAGTTACTTTCCCAACTTCGCTTTTCCTTTGTATGTATACCGTGTTTTGGCTCAGTTTGGAATTATAAATGACTGTCTGATGAGTCTGTGTGCAATCATGTCACATGAAGAGAAAAAGATATCTTAGAAACAGAATTCTTTTATGGATGGAGAAATGCATTTGAGATTAGAAACAAAATCGATTTGAATAAAATAACTGACTTTTCCTCCAATTCCTAATTCTTTTGTGTTCCTAGTTGTCAATTTTTATGTCTTTTTTATTTTGTCTTTTTTTTTTTTTTATTTTGCTCTCTGGTTTTGGCTTCAAAACAGAAATAGCAGAATATCAAGGGACAAGGCAGTTCTCAAGGTTTCCAATTTCAACAGGAGCCTAATTAGCTTTCTGTTTTGTATGAACTCAAAAATGTTTTAATTTGAATTTCGGTTTGATTAAACATCTGAATAATTATTCCTTAATAACCTGCTTACAGCAAGCACTCGTCCTTCACCCTCAGACTGAATTTAGTATCCTTGTTTCAGAAATTCTTTAATCTCTAATTGGAGTGCTATGGTAAAATTAAGGCATATTTGTGTAACTAGGGCAATAAAGAATTTTTTTTCCGTAATCAGGGATTATTGGCAAACAGTGAGGTGTTAATCCAGCCACCAGAGGGCACCCATATGGCCCTGTGAAAGTGATGTCATTCTAATGAAGTTGCAATAGAAGAATTAATAACAATTATTAAATGAGGTCAACAGATGTCAAGTAAAGCACGTTCACTACTTCCTGCCAAATTCTACATGTGTGGAAAATTAGAACAATGCCTCAGTATTAAACAATCTTAAAACAAATTCTGAATCCCAAACTCAGGTTTTACTTAGGAAATAATCTCTTGATTGCCAGATCCCAAAGTACTTATACTTTTAACCACTACCAGTTCTAGAAAGCTTCTATTGATGTTCTCCTGAGTAAGGACTGACAGAATATTGACCAACTACTATATCACCCAATTTGCAGACACATTTTCATGTCTACAACAAAAAGACAAATGGATTTTTAATTTTTGGCCCCAGACAATGCATTATGATGCTGATAGGATGTTGACAGCATGGCTTTTTTTTTAAAGTACAGAATGTGGGGAAATAATTTTCCAAATATCACAAAGCTAAAAATAACAGCTTTTTACACTGTGTATTCCATAAATTGTAGGCTTAGCAGGCCAGGAAATAATGAAAGGGTGAGCTTGTGCCCAGAATGCCAGCAAAATATTTTGAGAAAAGCCTTAATTGTCACAATGTAATGAAATCTGAAGACTTTTGAAGACTGATGATTTCTAAGGAATTTCAGGAAGAAGCAGTATTTCAGACTGTTTTCTACTTTTTGAAGAGCGTGTCTGTATAGGGCTGTGGGACCTCTAGAAAATGTAGCTATGCCAAGGACTGTGCTATAAGTCTTACCAGGCGCTGTCCACCATATCCTTCTCCCAGACATATTAATATTTTGCAACATTTAACAAATGATTTCTTATTTGCACCGTTACATTCAATGCACTAAGGGTAAGACAGAACACATTAATGTCCTGTTGATTTTAGGGACAGTCACCATTGCTGCCAATATTCTCAGAAAACAGCCCCTAGCATGTGATGTTTACACCATTTGTCCTTTTTTTAATCATATATGTAATCATTAGGTGATGAACTGTTGAACTAAAAGCAACACTCAAATCCATTGTAGGTATATCATTTAAGACCTGCTTATAGTCTCTTTATTTTGCAAGTGACTCTTAACCATTAATATATTTATGCAGCTTCTTTAGAGACTCAGTGTTTTCAAATCCTAATTGTACTTTAAGGAAGGAGGTTTGACTTCAAGGCAAGAGTGCACCAGAGGCAGAAAGGAGACTTTGGGGTTTCAAGAGTGCCAAATAGCCCTCGGTGGCTCGACCAAAGGTAAATAGCTTTGCAGAAGATTGCAAGAAAACTTCCAGATAGAGATAAAGGTTGAATAATTATCTTTGGTTCAGTATATGAAAAATTGTATATTACCGCAGAAATTCTTACTAGCAGCCAAGCCTGATGATATGTCTTATAACTAATTAGTTTAACTGATGCGGAATCAGTATAACCCCAAGACTTCAATAATTGTTTAAAGATTTAAGTTTCACAGTTGGTTTCATAAGCCAGAATAGTCAGCAGCCAGGTTTGTGGCTGAGTTGTGAAAGTTAACAGAACACTGTGTCAGAACTCACTTAAAAAACATTAAATTAAAGTCATGGGATTGGAAGTGAAGATTTTTAAGCAGGATGCAAATTTTACCTGTCACAGTTTAACTAGTGAAGAAACCCTGCAGGCTCTATAGAACGATACCTAAACTGAAACAAAAATTTCTTCCTGTCTGAGTTTGTTGGTACAGGCATTTTCCCAGTAAGATCAGAAATAAGAACAGATGCTAACTGTGATAAACCAAGAAAAACAAATACAGACTAGAAAGAAATCTTGAATTACATGCAGGTTTTTACATTGCAACATATGTGCTTGAAGATACTGCATGTATGAACTCTGGGGCTTTTCTGTAGGCTTTGATTTGATAATGTTGTATTGGCTTTTTTAAGGCAAAGGGTGGATTCATCGATTTAGGAAGACCCAGAAAGATCTCCTTTCTCAGATAGCAAATCTAAGATGTAATTAACCACGAATAACCCCAGAAGTTATTTTGGCAATCTCCTATTTGAGGAAGAAAGCAGATCTACTGTAATAAACATTTTCCTGCACCAATAAATACAAGCCTGTCAATTAACCGAGTTTGTATCAATTAACTGAATTTATTTCTAGAGACTTTTTTGACTGCACAGATTCAACATGAAAGACTAAACTGTCCTGAGCTCCAAATGGTGGAATCCACTACTGAGAGCAGAGGAAGCTTTGTGGAGGTGCAACACAACTACGTCTTTCCTCTACCCAAATGGATCAGGCTGCCTGATTTTATTATTTGACAAGCTTAGGGTTGAGTGGGATTTGTCAATATTCAGTAGAGGGAACATACATGGCTAGCTTCACCTAAATATCTGTTTTAAACAGTTAAACATAGATGAGAGAATCCTCAGACTTGTCTTACAGCACTGACTTGCCTGTGTACTGTAAAAAAAAATTGCCTCAGTCAAATTTTTCCTGGAGACTAAGAAGATCAGATGTGAAATCTGATTTTCAATCTAAAGCAGTTTATATTTTTTAAAAATATATAAAATACTCTGTATTGAGATTATATGAAGTTAGTTTGTATCTGAAATGAAATAAAACAAACATTGGAAGTTTCTTACAATGGTGTTCACATTCCCTGCTAAGTTCTACAGGCTCTAAAACAGATGGTGAGGCCTTTTACAGTCAGATATGCCACACATCAAGATGAGGAAAATGTTTTAATTTTCTACAGACAGAGCTGACGACAAAGAAATAAACTACTGTAACAGTTGCTTTTTAGGTCTGATATTCTGAAGAGGCACGAGAACTATGAGATCTAACAACATTTAGAATTGTTTCACTGCTGGGACATTTTATCTGAAATAAGGAATTAATTCAAAAGGAATCGGGGTGGGGGTGGGGGGGGAATAAAAAGGAAATTAAAAACCTTCTCCTCAATTTTTTCACACTTTCAGAACCAAAATGCAACCAAATATTTTTGAAGTCCTGGAACAAGTAGAGAGAGAGTTTTTATTTTGACAATTGTAATTGCCATCAAGGTCTGAAACTGTAACACCACAGAAATGATGTTTCTGGCCAGCACCTGAAAGGTAAGTGCCAGAAATCTCACATGAAATGCTGGTTTTCAGGAGACTGCCAGTTCAAACTGGAGATTTGATAGGTTCAGATAATTTCAATAAACATTCAGACTTCTGGATGGTTGTCTGAACCAAACTTGCACTCTGAACCTTTCCATTCAACTGTCTGAATAGAAAATCACTTTTATAGTTTTTAGATAATAGCATTATCTGGGGAGTATATTACTCAAGGAAGAGTATTTAGTTAGTAACTTTTGAGATTTACTTACTATCATGTTATTTTTTCTCCCTTTTACAACCTCAGTATTTTGCAGAATGACAAGGATTCGGGAGATATTTTCATACCTGAAATCTGTTTTCAGGAAGCTGGAAGTAAAAACAAAAACTTTAGTGAGCTGTGAAAAAACAATTAATTTATTCGTTAACCATGCTGACAACAATAACTCCTTGGTTTTTTTTCTCCGTGCACATCACTCACAGTCTGATATACAAGAACATTTTGATTTTCATTTCAGATTAACCCCAGTAGTACTTTCTTTTTCCTTTCAGTCACTGGAAATCTCTGAAATGAAGCGCTCAGACAGGTTTCTGATGTGTAAAATAACTTGGGTTTCCTGGACACTCAGAGCTTATGTTAAGCTACCAACCTCCATTATATCACAACATCAGATTTGTTTAAACAAGTTTCCACCTGCACAACAACCCCTTTACTGCCAGTGAAATGCTCTTCCCCAAGGAGCCCAGTATTATAAATCACCAAAGTGCACATGCTGCTGCTGCCTGCCAGCGTGAGAGGGGTCTGGCACGATGAATCCGAGGAATAATGAGGGACATGGAATAGCCCACACACATTAGGAAATGAGAAACCAGAACACAGCCTTAGAGTGTAGAAAGCAGTGTATCAAAAGCTTTTAAACACAGCCTATTAGATTCAGATATGGAACTTCAATCTGCTAGCTATGACCATGAGGAGAGCGACCAGTCCCAAACCAAATACCTACCACCAGATAGCCTAGCATGCATGTGCACATGCACCCGTGAGTTATAAAACAAGAATAAACTGTAACATCAGACTGCACTGTTCACGTCATCATAACAAGATATGAAGTCCAAATAATCGCACAAAAATCCTACTGAATTGTATGGACTAGAATCTGAGACTCCATCCTGCCTAAACTGCACGTTTTCATCACTTTACCAAGTTTGCTCAACTGATTTTTTTCTCAATAAGGTCTCAGGAGCTAGTTCCAAGTACGCACAAAAATTTACACTCAGTCCTTTGCCCTAGCCACCGTTCTTATTGCTTTTCTGCTGCAAGAGTCTATGATGCCTGTAGTCTCCATTTACTCCAGCCTCCTTCCCTTTTCCGAAGGAAACCGGTGGTCTTACAGCATCCTGGGGGTGGTCTGCAGACCTCCTCTTAGCTGCAGTTGCTCTGGTTCCTGTCTATGCTCAATCAATTCATACCCAGCTCAATGCCACCCACAGTGCGCAATTGCATGTGAATATCAGAAGGTTCTCCTAAAGATGCCAGCTCTATCTTCCTTTGATGTGCCATATTAGGTCCTAATGGGCCAAATTCTTCCCTTACACACATGCAGCTCCTGCTGACTTCAAGCAAGGCTGCACATTCACAACACACAGCTTTATGCTAAGTAGAGACTAACCACAGTTTCTGAAGTATCTTAGAATAGAGCTTCCTCCAGTACAAGAAGTCGTTCTCGTCAGTGCCTCAGCTACACCAGTTGCTGGAATCTGTTTGTCCCCAGGAGTGGTCCATTTTGAACACAGTTTTACGCATAGTACACTATTGCAAAAGACAAATTGGATTATGCCTGAGGATTTTTCTGTACTTTGTCTACAAATCATACACATAGGCACAACCCATTTCTGAATAAACTAGCCTGGACACTACTAGAAATGGAGCTAGAAATGTCAGAAGTGATTCAGTGCAGGATACAACACCTACAAGGAGGCTGGGTAAGATTAATGGAATTTACCCATACTGTGTTCTGTACTGGAATAATAGGTCTCCTAGCAGTACCTAGCAAGTTATTTTAAAGATAAATTAGCCTCAACAACTGATATGAATTGCAGTCATAGTACAGACCTCAGTTGAGCGATGCTATGCCCTAAACAGTGATCATTAAGCTTATGCAGTTATTTGTAGGACTGAATCTTAATTATATCACAGCTGTTCCAGTCCTTCATCCACAATCTGTGTAAATGGCAGAGCCAGGTTAACAGAACATGACATTCACATGCCTGTGGATTTTTGGTTCATTTTTTAATAACTGACATGTATTTTATGGTAGAATTACAGTGATGAGCTGGGTGCAGTTCTGAAAGCAATCAGAAGCAGTTACTTACGTTTACTTTAGAAAAATGCACCATATGTTGTACCCAAGGCAGTTTATAAAGTACACAGTGTAGCAGAAATACTTCAGAGTAATCCTTTCTATATCAGGTTTTTTGAAAAAGACATAAATATGCAACTGTCAATACTGACCTGAAAGATTCCCACGTGGTGTGCACACGTTCTGTACTTTTTGCCAAGTATATTGGCACAAGATTATCCCAACAGCAAAGGCTATATTGAATTTTATATAGCAGAAACTCTCAGAATTTGTACCCACATCACTCATTCTGTAACAGCCTGCAATTAATTTGTTGCAGAAGGATAACAGATTATTCATCCATGAGTGGTAAATTTAATACAGCCTGGAAAATCTGGTGGAAAAATGAGGATTGAACTCTTCTCAGCTAGCACAGATAGGAGTGTCTTGATAAGTCAAGACAGGGCAAGACAAAATAAGACAATGTAAAACAAGATAAGGCAAGGCAAGTTAAGGTGCAAAGTTAGGTGAAGTGGGGTGTTTGCAGAGCACCTTATCACATCCCTACTAGGGAAGTGAGGAGTTATTGTACTACTATCATTTAATTTCTCTGTTCATATTGCTGTCTTCAGATTATCTGCTCAGACAGCATCTGCTCAAATGAAAGAGGCAGTAGTAGCCCAGTAGAGATTAAATGGTGGGATTAATTGCTCTGTAGCTCCTTTCTTTCATGTCTTTTTTTCTCCTCTAACCTCATGAGTTTTCCCTTTTGCAGGGTCACGTAACACTGCAGAGCTTGCAAAGTGTGCAACTTCCCCAGCATGCTGATTGCCTTGGCATTCGTCCCTCAGAGTCATAAGGCCTAAAGCTGTGACAGTCCAACAGTCATTTTGCTCTGCCATGTTTCCTGGCAACATGGTGTGAGAGAAACTCTGCCAAAACCATCAGTGAAATGAACTGACTTCATAGAGCTGGTTATTTTAGATTTCATTGGAATTAAGGACAGAAGAGACAAGCAAAACTGTTTCATCTGGACCTCCTGTTTATCCCAAAACATCGAATATCTGTCTCCCAACCAAGCAGCTATTCCCCTAAGAATTATTCCATGTAATATTTAAGTCCCAACTCCATCCTCTAGCCTCAGACAGGTACTGAGGACTCAGGCTGGGACACAGATGGGTCCTCACCAGCCCTGAGTGGAAAGGGACAGTGACCTCCCTAGATCCCTTAACTGCTTTCCTCTCAATGCAGCCTAGCATTCATTATTTGTGTTGAGACTACTCTGTGGGCTCAAGTTCAGTCTGGTTCCCACCTTCTCACCAGGACTACTATTGAGACAGTTCCTAGCCTGTGCTAATGTATGGAGTTGTTCTGTCTCAGGTGCAGGACTTTGAACTTCTCTTCATTGTACTTCATGAGTTTTCAGTTGGCCTCATTCTCAAGTTTGTCAGGTTCCGTTTGGACTGAATCTCCCCTAATTTATTAGAATCCTCAAACTCTCTAAAGATATGTTCTGCTTCAATATCTTATAACGGAGTAGTGAACAGTGCAACTATGTTCACGACACAAAAGGTAAGAGATGAACAGAGGACCTCAGATTCAGGGAATCCCACGCCAGAAAGATACATGCCACAATGTTCAGCCAGATCTTCTTCCCTCTTTGAAGGCAGGCTGTGAGCCATCTCCTGTCTTTTGTTACAGATAGGCCAGTGTGAGTAAGTCATTCCAATATTTAATCATTGTCACTGCTGGGAAAACCTATCTTGTTTAAGTTTGTTTAACTAAATTCTTTCTGCCCTTTTCCAACTGTCTCAGATTTCAGTCTAAAACCTTACTACAGTATTAGATGACTTGGTATGGAAAAGCAACCTCAAACATAGAAATTTAACATTTTTTTCTTTGTATTTGTGAAATCCATATTTGAAATTTTCTATTGCTCTGATGGTTGGAAAGGAATTTGTGAAAAATTTGCATATGTTTTCCCACTTAATTTGAAATTTTTAAAATTTTATTTTTCAAAAAGAATTCTGGACCCGTTCCACTGTGGATCACTTAGACCATACCTAGACAATAAGGAACTATTTCCCAAGTGTGGTTTATAGATCCGTATGAATTTCAAGCAATGATAATTGTGCACAGAGGAGTTGCCTGAGTCTGGTATACGCAAGAGATGGTGGATCTGAAATATTTGGATATCAATATCTACAATCAGTGAAGGAGTTATCAGCCTATGTCGATGCATTGCTTCTCAGAAGCTCTTAGTTTCAGAGTTGAGGAGCATTGTGTGACGTTAACAAGAACTAACTCAATATTGCTATCTCTTCCTACAAAGAAATCTGGTTGTAATGATTTTAAAAACCAGGACAGTGGAGGTTGCTTCGATACTAACTTAAGAAACAGAAGTTTCAAGCTGTTTGAGTCATGGCTCTTAAATGCTTAGTTTTTCTTACTTCTAGTATTTATTTTCCGTCTATTTTCTCTGCATCTGGAACTGGTACTAATCTTCAATAAGAAAGCAGAAAGGTGTGAAGGCAGAAAGTGTAAAACACTGCAATATAGATTTCCCGTAGATGTTCCAGCTGCTCTGTACTTCTCTGGTGAAACACAGCAGCCTTACATTAGTTAATCTAGTTTTATGGCTGTCTTGTGTCACTCGGGTAACATAAAGCCACAGGAGCATATTGGTGAATCTGGTTCTGAGAGTATGCATTTGGCCAGGTTTGACTTTTATTTTTGTCTATATAATTCAGTAAAAAGAATTCCTTTGACATCAGTGGAGTAGTACTAGCTGATATGTGCATGACGAAGCTAGAGCATACTTCTGAGAATAAAATGCTTGTATATGTAGCATTAAAATGGGATTTGAGAGCTCTGCATGCAGTTCTTAATTATAACAACCTGTTGTAGACAGGTGGACTCTTTGCTGGTTTAAAAACTGGCTGGATGGCCAAGCCCAGAAGGTTGTGGTAAATGGAGTTAAATCCAGTTGGTGACCAGTCACAAATAGGGTCCCCCAGGGCTCGGTTATGGGGCTGGTTTAATATCTTTATCGATGACCTGGATGAGAGGATTGAGTGCTCCCTCAGTAAATTTGCAGATGACATGAAATTGAGTGGGAGTGTCAATATGCTTGAGGGTAGGAAAGCTCTGCAAAGGGATTTAGACAGGCTGTAGTGATGGGCTGAGGCCAACTCTATGAGGTTTAACAAAGCCAAGTGCCGGGTCATGCACTTTGGCCATAACAAAGCCCGACAACACTAGAGGCTTGGGGAAGAGTGGCTGGAAAGCTGCCTGGTGGAAAAGGACCTGGGGGTGTTGGTTGACAGCTGGCTGAAAGTGAGCCAGCAGTGTGCCCAGGTGGCCAAGAAGGCCAACAGTATCCTGGCCTGTATCAGAAATGGTGTGACCAGCAGGAGTAGGGAGATGATCATGCCCCTGTACTCGGCGCTTGTGAGACTGCACCTTGAGTACTGTGTCCACTTCTGGGCACCATAGTACAAGAAGGACATTGAGGTGCTGGATTGGGTCCAGAGAAGGGCAACGAAGCTGGTGAGGGGTCTGGAAAGCATGCCCTATGAGGAGCGGCTGAGGGAACTGGGCTTATTTAGTCTGGAGAAGAGGAGGCTGAGAGGAGACCTCATTGCTCTCTACAACTACCTAAAAGGAGGTTGTAGTGAGGCTGGTGTTGGTCTCTTCTCCTAGGTAACTAACAACAGGACAAACAGTAATGGCCTCAAGTTGCACCAGGGGAGGTTCAGATGAGGTATTAGGAAGAAATTCTTTACTGAGAGAGTGGTTGGGCACTGGCACAGACTGCCCAGGGAGGTGGTGGAGTCACTACCTCTGGAGGTGTTAAAAAAATGAGTAGATGTGGTGCTTCGAGACGTGGTCTAAGGGTTAGGGAAACGTCCGACAAAGGTTGGATTAGATGATCCTAGAGGTCTTTTCCAACCTAAGTGATTCTGTGAATCTGCGAACCTTTCTATGATAGCTTCTGCAAGACATTATTTTCCTGCTCATGACATATAAAATGAGACTGGACTTTTTTCTTTCACCCTTAACATGTCCCATTTACTTGCATTAAACACTGAGATACAACTGCTTCCTGGCATGTCTTTGAAAAGCACCCAGCACAAAAGAGCCCTCATTTGTAATGAATTTGCAAAGAACAAGGTTATCTTTCCTTAATTCATGCCTAATGATACTTTAGATGAGACATAGAGAAGTTCACATGCACTCTGTCGTTTTACTGGTTATCGTGTTATACAGTCTGACTAGAGCTATTAATATTTCCTCCAATATGCTAGTAGCATTTTCTATTCTACCTGCCAAAGAAATTGAACCTCTGATAGAATCCTGGAACTGCATAACACCTGGTGTTTCTGCCAAAATATTTTCAAGGTGTTGCACAGTGGTAAAAATTAAATTTTGAAAACTGTTTTTTGCCCCACTGCTAAAACTCATCCGTTCCCAAAAAAAACATTGCTCATGTCTCAGGCACTCTCTGCCTTATAGGCTATTTTATGAAGAAAAGGAGGAGGGAGGGAACACCGCATAATTCCTTGCTGTCCCCTGCCAGCATCTACCTCATCAGTGGCGTTAAGTCCAAGAGGTATTGTTAAAGCCTCCATTTACATGTGCTTCCAGACCTACTGGGATTACTTCAGCATCAGTTAAAATAAAACCAAAAAGGCAAGGAGGGGGAGAATCCCCAACCCCCCTTATTAATGTGGGAGGTCTCAGCTTCTCCAGAAGGCCCATGAGATGTTGATCATGCTCATTGGGAAACAAGTGTTGGCAATTTGCCATCACTAAAGGACAATGTGGACTCCTGAGCTGTGTACCACCTCTGCCACACTGTACGTGTTTGAGAAGTAATGGTTGTTAGAATAGACAGTGTGAGTTCAAGGCTGTGTGTGGAGTAACAGGATGATTTCTTCTCCCTTGTCCTGTTTGGATATGCCTGTGTTTGTGTGCAAGAGTGGAGAATTTACTTGGTCTCTCATCTGTTTAGAAAGTGCTGCTTTTTCTGGCCAAGAAAGCAGGCAGGTGGGCAGATATTTCTTTCCAAAATTTCCAGTTGCGCTATATGTCTTCAGCCAGGTATGAGGCTAACTTGTGTACATAACATTTCCATTCATTTATCGTCACCCCCCTCTGAAACTACTCATTTAAAAATCATATTTTTGATTGATTGCACCAGTTCTATTTGCCTAGTTCTCTTTTTTTGAATGCTCCACCTTGTTCCGTTGTTTATTCCCAAGCCACCTATGAACTGACTCACCTGTTGTATGCTGAAAAGTCTGAGTTGATGATGAATACCAGTTCTGTAAAGCTGTTCAGAAGAGGCAAATTACATGGCCATTATAAGCCAGTTGCATGAAAATCCTTGGGTAAACATCATGTAAGTCAATGAACAGAGCTACAAGTTGGCACGTTTTCCTTTTAGGTAATGGATAACCTTGCATACAACTACTAGAGTGTTCCCTCTGAACTAATAATGAGGAGGAAGCAAAGATCATACTTGGATTTAGTACAGCCAAGTGTGAGGGCAAGAGTTTTATTAAAGGGGTTCAAACAAAAGGGCAGGCATGACCAAGATGTTATGCCTAAGGATTTAAATTTAGTTTCCTGTGTAAGTATGCAATGTCTGCCAAGAGACAAATTGTTTCCAGGGTAACACTTGAAAAGAGTGATCGTATATCCGTTAGAGTCAGGCTGTTGAACATTAGTATAGGCAGACGCCACCATGACTTTGTGCATGAATCAAGTTTTATGCAGGAACTGCGTTAAGTGTGGTTGTACTGGAGGGAATGTCATTCACAGTACTTTTTTTTTCCTGCCACTTTCCAAGAGAAGGGCCACCAGCAAAAGATTTCCACCTAGAAGTGTATCGCTGCAGATACTGCTGATTGAAAGTGAAAATGACTGTATAAGACCACTAAGGCTTGAATTTTCAAGGATGGCTGATGGAATTATGTACTCAGTCCTCGCTGAATTGCAGCAGAATTTGCATACTTTTTGTCCAAGGATTTTTGAAATCCCAGACTAATAGACCACGGCACTGTAAAATGCTACAAAACTGATCATTTGGCGCATCTGATGTTCAGTCACTGAAGCTATGCCTATGATAAAAGGAGTTCCTTACTGATTCTCTGTATGGTAATGAGCACAATAAACGGTGTATTACTACATTGGTTTGGAAAAACATGGAAAAGTGAATCTGAAGGTGGGCTCTGAGCAGTCCTGATGAGGACTGGTTTCATTTCTAATCCATCCTGCTCTAGAAGGTTGGAAATATTGTACTGAAAGCTTCTTACTCATTTTCTGAAAACAAGAAAAAAATGCTAAAATAGCTTTTTCAGTTAAATTATATCCTGCTTTTATCTGGGGTCAGGTTTGAGGTAGTTGAGAGACTGCCTGATCTTTTTTTCAGTTTTTTGATAGTTTTCAACAGATGAGGAATTCAAAGTCACTTTGTGTTGACTTGATTAGAGGTATTTCTTCTCCAGGGTTTTTTGTGAACTACAAAGTTACAAATATTTGATTTAATATAATGTTTTACTCATGCCTTTGTTCCTCTTCTAGTGAAACTAAAACCACTTATCAAAATGAAGCATCATTTTGAATCAAAACCTTTTGTTCTGAAAATATCAAAATGAAGTCTTTAGAGTTACAAACCATGACAATACATTTTCCAGAATCAACATCAATTTTAAAATATTTTGGTTTATCAAATTTACATATTCCTGACGAAAAGGAAAAAAAAAAGTTGTAGTCTATTTTATTTTATTGACCTGGATCTAGAGACAAGCTGAGTGAAAAAAAATAGATATAAGAGAGTGCCAGGGCATTGCACTATGTTGCAGTTGTCTTGATGTAAATGCAAAGATATCAGTTTTCAGGTTTGCCTTTTTCTTCTGTTAATGCAGAATCATTTCTCTCTTGGGTGGCTGACATAGCAGTGCGCAGATTTTAAATGTCAGCTCATGCTTTTCTGCTTGGTGAAGCATACTCATTCCTGACTTCTAAGGTTGATTTAGACTTTATTGAGGGAAACTTTTGTTCTGAACCAAAGCTAAGAAGTTCGACTTCGTTCTACTGAAAGCTGAAATATCCAAGATCATGATCTCCTTCTATAAATACCAAGATAACTTCTGCTTTTAACAAAGCTTAAAGGACACAGCTTTATAAAAATCTCTTTTCTCAGGCATTTGTTTGAGAGAATGGGTTGTGGGGGAAGGAGGGTTTGATTGTTTGTAGTTTTACGTCAGGAAGTCTAGCAGAAGCCACTGCAACATCTCATAAAACATTGTGCAGCTGTGTGCAGACCTCAGGGTGCACAGATGCGTATGTATTATATTTCCTTGGAAGGGGCACAAGCTGAACTTTTCGATTTTGACACCCGACAGCATCCAGCAAAGGTGAGGTCTGCTACTTGTGCTTTAGGCTTTAAAATTAAAACCGTGTGTGTTGTAGTGCTCACATGACATGTATAAATGTATAAATGAGGGCCATTAAGTGAGTGCGTTTACACATCATTTAAATGAAACAACACACCTAACCAGATGGATTCCTAAAATGAGTAATTGTGTACTGTTATTTCCATAACCTTTCCTGGTATACCCTCACTTCTCTGGTATGTCCATCGCTTTGATTTGAGCTTCCAGACTGGGGGCCAAAACCTTGCTCCTCTGTGTTTTCTGTGAAGGTCTTGATGTTATTATGTGCAACTGGGAGTGGGATTTTTCTCACCTAACCTTAACTATCAAACACTTGGGCTCTAGTTCAAGCTTGCCTTTTTGGCCTCCTCACTAGCCAATGGAAATAAAAAGGGTTTTTTCCAGAGGGCAGTTTTACCCATCCGAAGAGGTATATATAAGACAATTGGATCCACATAGTCTTCTAGATGTGCCTGTCACTGATTGCTTCTAATAAGGGGAGTCTAGAGAACTGACTTGGAAAAATTTCCACCCTTTCAATGGGAACCGTTAGTGAGGTGAAACCAAGCTTATAAAATAATATCAATGAACAAAAAGAACACAGAAAGGTAGAAAAAGGCAACATCCAGGGCCTTTTGGGAGACACTGAAAGCTTTTACCACATCTCTGTATATAGCAATTTCTATAGCATTTTGTTCGACTTTCTATGAGAAAGTCTGTCAACAGTGTTGCATCTTATTATGGTTTCCACAATGGCTGCCCAATTTAAACAGGAAGGTCAGGTCTCAAATCTTGATATGCATGTAGGAGGACTCCAGAAGCCAAAATCTAGCTACACGTCTGCAACAGCTGGATAAAACTACCAAACAAAAATCGAATGTTAACCAGCCTACCATCTCTCTTTCAATTCAGACCTTAAACATGCCAGTGGCGTGAAGTATAAACTCTTGTTTTTTAGATTTTGTTGTCTTTGTTCCTGAAAATTGGCAAAGCATCCCATGTAAATACCACCCTCCGCCCAGATAATTCTAGCCTATATGAAGTTGTCAAAACACATCTACTTCTTTTTTTCCCTATCAACTTTCATTCTTTTTCCCTTTACAGATGGGAAGAGAAAAATAATAATAATGCCAGCTTTTCTTGTGGCTCTTTTTCCTTGCATTTTAAAGTGCACTACAAAGGTCAATATAATTATTCCCCATTTTTCATATGTGGAGATAAAAGCATTTAACTGTGAAGCGGCATCCAAATGTAGAACCTGAATATTAGTCTCCAGTTAAAAACAGAAGTTGATATTCTTTTAAGTAACATTTCCAGCAGCCAAAGTGGGTCTTAAGGAGTACCAGTATGCTAGTAGCAGTGCATTTAGGAGTTCTGGCACAATGAAAAAGAAACCTGCAAATGTCATTCATTATTGTGACCCATTTGCTGTCGTGGTACTTGCTCTTTGCAACTTCTGGACTGTACACCAGATAGTTTTTTATGGTGATAAAGTGAAAGCTGAATTTGTACTAATACAGAGTATGCGTTCGTGTACACGTGCAATGTATGTAACATAGGTGTGTATCTGTGTGCTATGTGCAGTTGTTTGGCTGCGGTCTGAGCTGCATCTGTTAGCAATGAAAAATACGTGTTTTCTCACAGACATAAAATTCTGGGCCACTAAAAGGTGAATATTTTCATCAGATCTCTCCCCATCCTGTAATTTATAATCAGTGGAACTAGTGTGCAGTGCTCTAAGACCATAAAACAGATAGAAAATAATAATGAAGGGAAAAGTTTGTAATGTTTGCCAGATGATCCAAAAGGTTTACATGCTCGGAATTTAGACTGGTGACCCCTGTTACCTTCTTCAACAACACAAGAAGGATGAAGATAATAACAGTATGTACTGGAAAATAAGTGGTAAACACTGTAATGGGGCACACTTCTGTTAGTGTGTGGACAGGATTTTATAATTAATGGCTAGTTTTATGCACATTCTACACATGTGATGGGGGATAAAGCAAGGGGACCCAGTCAGAGGAGTGAAGGGTTGGAAAGCATGTCAGAGGACAGATGGGAAGAGCTAAGGGAAGGTAGCAAAACAATACCACCCAGTCATCCATCTGTGAAAAGGGAAAAATATTAAATGAAGGATCCTTTTTAGGCTTTTAAGTATGCCATATATAATATACTGCTTTATACTTCCTATTTATGTTTAGTCTGTTTTATGAGCTTGGGAGAGTGAGTCAGTCAATGTGAAAATGGAAATGCTTTGCTGGAAAATGCTCTGCACTTTTCATGTGATATGAATCCTGAAATATTAATTTCTTCTACCTTTTATTCCCAATAGGACTATAGAACATTTACAGCTCTTGGAGGCACTTCCCAGGAGTCTCTGGCTATATCTATCACGTAAGACCACAGACTGTGGTCTTACTGCAACTAGCTGGTTCCAGTCCTCTGAAGGCTGAAGGACTTTAACAGCTCTTTATGCCGCTGACATCAGAGCCAGAGAACAGTCTGTGGTCTTACTTGGTAGATATAGCCAGGGGATCATCTCTGGCCCATGCACACTTCCAAATAGTGCCTAGGAACTGTTTACAAAAGGGCCAATGGCAGACACTGTTTAATTTGCTTGCTTAATAGACATACCTTGTTTTGCTCTAAACATCATTCATACAGGTCCTGCAAATACTCACACAATCAGTCCTCCAAGCAGGAAGGAAAACTAGTGAAAAAACATCTATTATCTAGAGAAACTACTTGTTAATGTTAGTGAGATGATGATGATAACGCAGTTATTCTGAAAATCAAATCCTGTTGGCAATAGAATATAACTTAGAGAAGATGATCAGGTCTTACTCTCAGCACTGCTTCTGTGCCTTTAGATAAAGATCTGGGGACTCAGGAGCTGTATACCCAGTGCAGAATTTCTCTATTGATTTGGCTAGGTTGACTCTCTGACATGGTATTTCCTTTCATTTACAAATCGAGTTGATTTTTTCAGAACTCACTATGCAAAACTAATAATGAAATGGCGATGTTGAATTTTTAGAATTGGAATTTTAAAGATCAAGTTAAAATAAGCAAAACCGAGTGTTTTCATTAAATAATGATTGCTAATTGTGCAATCATCTAAGGTTTTGGTGTCCTGGACCAGTGATGAACACTTAAACCAATTTCTCTTGAAACTAATGGGAAGTTTACCACTGATTTAGCTGCATTTTATATTGGTCTCTATTGTGAGTCTTTCCAGTACATACTAAAAGCTAAATTATCACAGGGATGTTGACAGAGGGTCTGAAGTATAAAAAAGCCAAATCCTCATGTAGACTGTATTGTTCACAGGCATACAAATAAGCTTCTGATTGACTGTCTAAGCCTGATCTGGGCTCTGACCTGAAGTACACAAAGCCTGAAGGTTTTACATCCAAAATATCTGTTCTCACAGTGCATTCTGGAGCTCTTCCAGAAGTGTCCAGAACTTCCTTTTTGTCCTGGGACATATTACCTTCCTCTTCTGGCAGCAACCCATAGAAATGTGCAGGTAGAAACAAAACAGAATGTTTCTAGCCCATGGCATGTTATGCTAAGGGAATCTATTGTATTGACATATGGGTAACTAGAGATGAATGAACTAGTTCAGCCTAAATAACAACCAGCCCCAACCTTTGCCCACTCAAAAAGTGACCCTAACCCAAATCTTTTTCCAATTTGGATTGGTTCAGAGAGATCAGCTGTCGAGTCTGTCAGCTGGTAGCCAGACACTAGAGCAGACATAACTAATTAGGATATATTCCCTCATCTGGAGATTAAACATATTTTTTTGTGGCCTTTGCATGTTCCCATAGTTACAACTTGCATTAAAACCTTCTGGTCTGAAAGCAGTGTCCTCAGAACCAAAGCAAGTGAAAAAGTAGCTTTTTCCCAGAGAAACCTATGGGTTTTGAATTTGTCTGTTTTTCCTCCAGGCAAAGTTCAGCCAGCAAAGTTACTGACATCCCTTCCTCTCAGAACACCTGATTCTTAGTTTCAGAACAACTTATTTCTCAGCTCTTTTAGTCAAACTTAGCCCACATAGTATCAAAATTTACCCCCAAACCATATGATTTTGTCACATCTTGAGAGAAAATACTGCAAATCCAAATCTCTAAAAACAGACATAACTTGTGACTTCAGTGAGGTGCCGTGTATTCTCATGGCTAGAGCTCATGAGGTGTCTATGGAATAAGGATAACCCATAGGACTGAGAAAATTTAACTGAGCAGTTGAACTTTGAGCCTTTACTAAACAGCTCATTGACCGAGTGAGCCAGAGTACGAAGCTTCCCTATCTTCCTAAAAATAAACATTGGTGCTGATGTATGTGTTCTTCTGCACTTGCTATAATTGCAGCTTTTGAGTGACTTTTCTCTACCATTTATTATTTTTTGCCTAGATTTCAATCAGGTTTCACAATGGTCAGACAGTGCACTAATGTATTTGAGTCAGAGTGTATTTACCCTGTACTTTAATGCCAGTGGTATTCAGAATCTGCGGAAAAGTTAATATAATGGAGGTCAATGGAGGTCTTGAAAACCAAGATTAAACATGCTTATGGCTAAAAACACTATAGGGCAACTTTTGGATAGGGAGATTATAAACTCACATGTTCCACATGTATTAGTGAATGGTGGAAAAAAGATCGGAAGAATACAGCACTTCAGAGAAACAAAGTAGGATGTGCTCACTGCCAGAAATTGCTTGGCCATTCTGCATGCAGGAAGGTACCTCTGTACTGTCTGAGTTGGATGTTGCACAATTATTGTTGTCTGCATAATTTTTTTTTTTTTTAATGCCAAACTGTGGACTGATTACATGTAAAACACAGTTTTATATAACTGAAACAGGAAACTTATTTCCATAATTGATGTGTCAAAGCTGTAAGACAACTGGAATGGCTTTCTAGGAACACTGCTTTCTGACAGCCCAAAATTTCTTTATTTTTTTCCACAAATCCAGTTCAAACTTCCCCTTGCTGAGTCAGTCATTGTAACAGAAAGAGAATGCTGTTAAATCTAGCTCCTTAAATATTCAATGACATGGTAGTCAGGATTTATCAGGCATAGTGAAGCTCGAAAACATCTGTAGCAGAAAGAACAGCAGCCACAAGAGCTGAACAGGTGCAATTTTCACTGAGTATCACTTAAAAGTTCTTATGCATTTTATACAATTCAAAATGTTTAGGAGCAGCTTCTAAACAGTTTCCCTCAACTTTGTGAATTCAAAGTTGAAACTGATTTCACCTGCTTCAGCCACATGCTTAGCCAGGCACATACCAAAGTATGCATGCTTCTGCCAATACCTTACCTGCTACCACCCAGCTGTTGGTCCAGACAGATGAGGTCTCATCTGATGTGGAAGCAGGTATGTCACGTACCCTGCAGCATTTCAAAAGGCACCAGAAACTTGTGCTCAGGCAGCTGAGTCTGCACATAGCCCATAGGTAATGGAATCATTTTCTCTGTTCCTTTGTATTAAATTGCATCTTCATTGACCACTTAGGGAGCTTAGGCACCTGGCGCGCATAATACACATCTATGTGTAGATAATTAAATTAGGGTGTCTACCCTTACTCTGTGTAATTATTTGGTCTCAAAGGGGTGATACAGACACTTCCATCCATCTCTTCACCCCAGCCTAAGACCAAGGAATGGCCAAGGGATGACTCTTGAAGTGCTAGCCCCTACTGACATGTGGAGACATGAGCTGTCACACAAACATTTTTATCCTGGAGCTTTGGTGAAAACCCTAAGATTTGGGAACACAGGTTTCTGTTGTCTGTTTGTGCTTTCCACAGGCAGGGAAGAGGCTGAACCTGCTGCTCAGATGTCAGAAGAGCCTTGATGCCACTGGAGGAGCTTAGAACTGTACAGTGCAAGAAATACTGTAAGACTAAAAAACCTGTTCTTGGATCAACAGAATGGGATACATGTGGAAAATCATACACATTTGATCCAAAGAGGGCCAGGAGATATCACACTGAATGTGTGCTCTTTGTGTTTAATTAGACATTATATGAAAGCATTGCTACCAGCCTGCACACTTATTTCACTCTTTCTGTGAATGCAGGGCACACATAACATCAGACTGAACGGTGAACTTTGTGTATCTGACCTCTAATCGACCAGGTCAGTGGAGCTTCCCTGATGTTACCTATACTGAACAATTTGTCCTTGGAAGAAAAATGTTGCCTGTGTAAGAACAGAAATAAATATGGAAATGTTTTCTGTGTGCAATATATCTTGTCTATTTCTTTGATTATTTTTAACACTTGTAAAGGTTTGATATTTTCCAGGCATTGTGACTGTTCTTCATCTGAGAATCTCAAAGCATTTTGGAAAGATTAAAATTAACCCTCACTCTATATGTGTATGCTATGTAAGTTTTATTACAGACAGTTTACAATACTGTTGTTTAGCACATAAAGTTGATTATGAGGTGGAGAACTGAAGCAGAACCCAGTTATCCAATCTCCTAGTCTTGTCACTAGAAATCTCTAATTAATATACAAGCAATTCTTGTGGATAAAGTAAAAGGTACCAGGTGCTTCACTGAAAAGTTCAGTGTTTTTCAGCAAATACTATACTGTGGAACCATTAACAGAGATCACTAACAATGTTCTTGATTCTGTAAAAATGTATAGGAGCATTGAAGCTGAACTTCTGGATTGTTCATGTTGCCACATTGGTAAGACAACCCTTCTTACAAGCCTGAGAACATCCAATGGCGTTTTTAATACGAAGCTTTCTTCTAGCATGTCTTAAAATCATCACAAACCCCTCTAAGCAAAGCTGTAATTTGATACATTGTCATGCAGTACATATTTAATTAGCTTAAAGCCACTTTGTGATCCTATCAAATTCCTCTATCCATCAGCAAAACTGCACAAAAAGTGAACAGTTGTTTTGGTACAACATTCCCTGTGGCCAGTGAAAGGGGATTTGAATCTGTTTTATTCACGTTTTGATATGGGTATCCAAGAAAACTGGAAGAATAATGAAATAAAGGATAAGACAATCTTACCATGAGGATCTTACAGTCCAAGGTCCAAATTATATAATGCTTATTCTGGCATAGTACCAATTGCCTTGACTTTAACTGTTGAATTATTACCCCTGGAAAGAGAAATATAAAGTTGTGGATGAGCAGGATGATATCCCCAATTAGATCCCTTCAGTAGACTTACTGAATAGGATTGGTGGATGAAGAAAAAACAAGATGTGGGCTACTATGTTTAAATGATGTGAAGCATTGGTCATTTCAAAGTTAAAAGATTTTTAAGACCAGAGGTAGCACTGTAATCATCTAGCTCTTATTTCCTCTGTAACACAATTCAGGGTGTACTGCAGATTAATTCATGCTATAGAGAGAATCATTGCCTCTTAAAAATACTGAGCTCAAAAGCTTGTGGTTGGCTGAAATAGATGTAGAGGTGATGGTTTTGTGTTTATTTGCTCTATTTCCTGGAGAAGCTGCACAAGCAAAAGTACAGAAATGAATTTTATCTTTTAAAATCTTCTTCCTCAGTTGTCTTATTACAGCAGTGTTTATGATCTGGCCTATATTTATTGCATTCTTCTCTAGCATAGGCCTTGCATTCCTCACTTGATGTTTGCCATGTGTTGGGCATTACTTGAAATACATAGTTCTGGTTTCTTTTCTCCAGTCACCAGACAATTAACTAATATAATGTAGGCAGTTTTTGAAAATTCATTTCAAGCCATCAGCTATAAAGGTAACATATTGCTAGAGGACTGGTATCAAGAAGATGTTAATGAAGAAAAGAATAAGGCAATAAACAATCAAGCTGTCACTGAAATCCAGCAAGATTAGTAAAATGACATAAGCTATAACCCTTTCCTTTCCTTTCCTTTCCTTTCCTTTCCTTTCCTTTCCTTTCCTTTCCTTTCCTTTCCTTTCCTTTCCTTTCCTTTCCTTTCATACATATATACATTTATGTAATCTTGTGTGTATATGTGCATACAAATGAATACTTGCATCTGACATAAAACATTGGTCTTATTTTTTCCTAGCTGTGACATGAGCAGAGGCAAGTTTCACTGGTTTGACTTTGTGTGTCCAGATTTTTCCTGTGGCTGTAATTACTCAGCACCTGTACTTCCACTGTTTCTTGTCTCCTGTAGGAAAGTAGGTCTGTTCAATATCGGAGCAGGTAAAGTGAAGACTGTGTCTGAAGCCACTGCTTTCTATTTGTACAAGCAATAGGTACAAAGTGGACATTAAACAGACACCCTGCTGTGTACCTGATCAGTGTCTGCTTCATGTCTATAGTTTTCATATATTTATCTTATACCTGCTCCAGAAGCTGCTTCTCTCTCTTTCTCTCTTTCTCTCTCCTTTCCTTCCCTGAACAGATACTTATATTTTTCTTTTCCTTAAAAAAACAGATGATCAATTAGGATAAGAAGTGGAATCTTTGGGGAGATTAAATAAATCAGTGCCTCTGGGACACAAACACAAAAAGCCCGGTTAGCTATAGGGCTGATAGAGCTAATCCAGAAGTAAATATGGGTCTAGGATAAGAATTTAAAGCCAGTATTGAAATAGCTGAAATTCAGTCTACATGCTGCTCTCACCAATTCTGCACATGAATACCCTCATTACCCAAGCTTTTAATTCAGCAGGCTCAAGGGAGTTCACTTCTAAACTTAGGTGGCTCAGTTCTGTGAGCTTAATCCACTCTGGAAGCATGAAAAGCACCTACCTGTCCTCACTGACTTAAATGGATGTCCTAGCTAGACAGTTCAATGCCAGTTCACGCTATTAGCTTGCCCCTAAGAATGAATTGAGTTCTAATAAACCACAAGGAATACATCATTGCATATATTTTTTCCTGCAGCTGGTGACTGCTGAGACCATGCAGCATGTTCTGCCTGTTTCCAACAGCTATTCCTCTTCCAGAAGTCTTTCAACCTAACATTGAGATCAGACCTGTAAGTGGTGCATGGAAGGCATGGATAGACAACCCCAAATAGATTAAAGAGAAGAAATCATGTCTGATACTGATGAGGAGTCTAGACTAGCAATTATGTGCTATCTTTCTAGGCCATCTCCATCCAAGAGATCCTAAACTGTTCACATTACTTGCCTTTAGATCCCTGACTTTAACACTAATGACTGCATGTACAGAAATTTAATCCATTAGTTATGGCTAACAAAAGACAGTATAGCATTCAGTGGCTTCATTAGATATACTCTAATTGTGATATCTATGTTTTGCCTGTATTATTCTTTTCTTTTGTATATATATCTGTTCCTCTGAGCAAGTCCCACCCAGAGGACATGACAGAAACTTGCAGCATTTAAACAAGGGGATTAAGGTTGCTCATCTGAATACAGAATGGTACAGGTTGGAAGGGACATCTGGAGATCATCTGGTCCAACTCACCTGCCAAAACAGGTTTGCTTAGGGCAGGTTACATAGGAGATGCACATATCTAAAACTTATTTTACAGATTGGACTCAGCTCCTCCAATTTAGACACATGATTTACACTCACATTTAAGGTTCCTAATGAAGGAGTTTGCATAAAGTGATCAATTTCTCTATGTAGACCACAGCTGGCAAGATTCTTTGCTTATATTTTTTATCTTGTAACTTGCAGCTTCTCTGTTGTGATCACAAGAAAGTCCTCTGCATGCTCTGTGTTTTGTTGAGAAATCACCAAGGGTCTTTCTTTTTTAATTATATTGTCACCTTTGTACTGGATACTAGGCTGAACCAATGAAAATGTTCCATGTTTGCTTCCAAACATGAATTGCAGTCATTACTGATCGGTACTGGATTTAATCAGTGACCTAGGAATTTCAACAACAGGCTTCCCAGCTACTCCAGCTAGATCTGGCTTTAAACAGGTTTTATTAATACTAATTGGGGATACTATTTAAGTATCCAGATAGGATGTTAATTAAAAAGGCATTTTGTTGGCTGATCTTGTGTTAATTTTTATGATTTTTGACTCAGATTCCATTCCTCAGACTGTCACTTAAAATATTTCAAGATGTATCTTCTGCAATATGTCAGATCCATATAATGACAATGAAGTGGTTCCAACTTATGCAAGAAATTGGGAAAAAAAGTCCAGCAGCATTCCATTTCTTCAGAAAGTTCCAAATTTAAATTAAATTGAATTCTCTCAAAAGATCTCATAATTCTCTCAAAAGATCAATTCAGCTTCAAGAAAGCTGACTGCAATAAAATTAATTAGATTTTAGAGGAGAATTTTTTTTTTTTTTAATAAATGTGTATGTATATATAACTGTATATGTATGTAAAAAGGGGAGTACAACTTCCAGCATGTTTTTTATCATAAATTAAACACACACTTCGGAGATGAAAAAGTATTTTCTGTTGGCATAATCAGATTATTCTATTTGGATAACAGCTTGCAACATGCTCACAGACTAGGCAGAGAATAAATATAATGATTTTTGAATTCCAGATTATCATAAAACAAACCTCAAAAGCTATAACTGAAAGGAAGGCATAGGGAAAAACATAAAAAAGGACCAGATTCTTTAATACATTGCTTGTATGTAATCCCACTGACATCAATAAATGTATATATGAATAACTGAGGAAGAGTTTGGCCCAGGATGTGGAAACTATTTGACAGAAAATGCTGAATTAATTTAAATTGGCTGGGGTATGAGCACTATCTCGTGGAATGAAAAGTGGCCGAAGGACTATAAACAAAAGCAGAAGACAAAACACTAAAATATAGATTTGTGGGAAGGTCTTTTCCTAGTGAGGTACTTCAGGGATTTGTATTCAGTATGGTTTTATTTAACATTTTCACTAATGATCTAGAAGAAGTAAGCCCCTCATTAATGAAAATCCTCTATGATGAATAAGAGGGTGGAGTTGCAAAAGGTGATGAGAGACTGATAGTACAAAGGAACCTGGATACTGATCCAAGATTCCCGTTGACTGGAGTAAGTTTTGCAGCAGATCAGCAGAGATATTAGAATTATGGGCAGGAATAATGACAAAATGAGATTAATCTTGGAAAATATACAAAGGCATCAGGTGAAAAATTATCCTAGACCTAATAATCAAAAGGAGACAGAAACATGGAGTGCAGCATTATAAGTGAGTTTGTAATCCATTAGAGGAAGGAAAACAGTATTAATATGATTTGAGGTTTATATGCTGCAAAAGGGAGGTACCATTCTCTTGTGCAAAGGCTGGACGATGTGGACTATTGCTAGGGGGAATAGCAAGGGACCCAAGAGATAGTTTACAAAAGAAGAGCAATGTGCATATTCAGGTAGCAATGGTACTCCTGTATCTATTAGATATTGGGCAATAGATATCTGATATAGCTATACATGGCCCATAGTGAAGAAAAAACAAACAGGTCCTCAAAATACTGTGAAAACTATTCTTATGTTTAAGCTAGGCATTCTCTGAGGTGGCACTGACCTCCTCAAATGCCTTCCAAACTAAAATACTCAATAATTCTAAATATTGGACTCTAACTGTAGCAGTGCTAACAGATAGATAATTATTTTAAATAGATATGCCAGATCTATTTCTGTCTTTTTTTAATATTCTTGTGGCCAATCTTATGAAAATTTTGTAGACGTTAATGATGTTAATGATATGAGGTCAAAATTATCAATGAGTGAGCATTACTTAGGCATATTCATGAGTATCATCATAATTTTTAGCCTAGAGATTGAGTCAGAGATGTTGGGCCAGATTTTCAAAGTGTAAAGGTGATACCGAAAGTATCTTTAAGGATGTTCAGCTTGCTATGAAATTTTTATAAATCTTTTTAGATGCCTTTGATAGTTGATTATTAATTACTATCTCAAGCCCACACAAGAAGTTAATCATAGGAAAACTGAGGAAATTAATACAATGGATAAAAGTCTACAGCTTTGTAGAGTCATTATAAATATCAAAAATCACTAAACAAGCTTCTACCAGGCAGCTTCAACCTTCCACTGCTGCAGACCGGCTTAGACCCACTGATTAAAACCTTGAAAATCTATGAGATCTTTTTGGCTACCTACTCAGATGGTATCTTTATGCTAAGATTCAGAAAAGCACTTAAGCACATGCTTAAGTATAATTCTAAGCAAATGCTGGAGTGCTTTACTGACCTGGGATGCAAAATTCATTATTTCCTATTACCCAGACTCAACACTGCATATAACAATGCAAGCATTCTTTTCAAATAAGAAACGCTTGCTATTCTAGTTCAGTTTTGAGCATTGTTTTTCATTTGCCGGAAACAAAATAAGTCTGGGGGAATAGTATGTTTTGGAAACTTTTTATTCCCTCCAATATCAAGTGGAATTTGTTTTTTAAAAAATACAAACATTTTTAAAGGTACAAAGATGTGTGAGAGAGATTGGGAAGCACAGCTATAGCATGATTCCTTTTGTTCATATACCCTTGTAAATCAGAAGCAGCTCCAGAATGTAACTCTTAGGAAACCAAAAAATCAGAGTCACAGCACTAGTTTCTTCTTTACATGAATGTAGCATTTCTGTGATGCTGGCTTGCATTTGCTAAAATAAAGACACTTTATAAAACTCTAGCACTGTGAAATCATTCGTTGTAGTCTCAGGCTTTTAAAATCCTCCTTTGTACCAGAGTAGTGTCAAATCCAGCGGAGGTGGCCCCACATCCTGTGAAAGGACAACAGCAGCAGGTCATAGGGCACACACCTTAGCTCTGGGTAGGCCAGTGCAGGTTGGCAGGTAGCAGGCAATGCTGTTCAGGTGGCAATGTGCTGTGCCTGAACAAATGAGCTCTGCTGCCAGCCTCTCATTCCCGCCTCCATCAGGGAAACTTTCTTTTCCTCAAGCTGGTATTTCTTTGGGAATCTCTGCAACATACCCCACTGTTTCCTGAGGCCACATCTTCAGCGCCAAAAATACCAGCCCAATTAATTGCAAAGGACCAATAAAAACCACAAATGGGCATAAAATAGTAAAATATGATGAAGTTATTCACTGAAGTGGGAAAGCGGTTGCTCAGTGATGCTTTTATTGGTCTTTGAAAAGCTTTTTAGCCCAGCTCACTGCAGTTACAACCATGTGGGTGCAAGCAGTGGCTGAAACAGTATTTCAGACTGGTATTGCACAGAATATCAGGCATGCTTGCAGTGCCTTCCAGCGTGGAGTCACAAAGGAATGGATTTCAGAATATAAATTCTATTGTTTTTAACCAGAATTTCTAAATTTTGATGAGGGGTGCATTAGTTAACTAGTCAACTGAACAAGAAATTGATACTGTGGTGGCACGGTCAAAAGTTGTGAACTATCAGTGCTGTAGATTAACTGTAGCTGACCTACTTTATACACCAAATGAGCCAAAAATCCTCACCAAAAGGAAAGGTATTTATATAACTGAAGTTTGTACATAGTAATAAATAAGAATCTCCTTTTTACATGTGAAGGAACATAAGTGATGGAGATGGGGCTAGGTTCCTTATGGTTCGTTTTGAAATAAAATAAATAATCTACAATGAAAATTTTAAAATTATTTTAGTTTTTTTTGCTGCTCCATGAATGACAATAATAGGTTTGCCTGTTCTTAAATTATTTTAAAATTAAATTCCCATGAATGCTCACTGTCCTTGATCACTGATGCTACAAAAATCTGATGAAGATAGTCTTGAAATGCATGATTTGAGGACAAAATAAGAATGATTTTGTAGTTAATTAATTTGAAGAAAAAAAATCTACAAAGGCAGCAAGCACTGCCAGTATCACACTGATGAGGACATCACAGGTGCCTGATTACCAAGGCAGACAAGAGTAAGTTTATTCCATACCTCTGAGGTAAGAATTGGCTCTGTCATACAGTAAATGATCACTTACTTTACTTGAATGATCAGACATCACAATCAGCCAGAACTATAAAAATGTGACTTTACACTGAAACACAGACCATTCCAAATTTTTCCATTTTTCCATTCCAAATCAAATCACTGTGTAATTTTTGCCTTCTTTCAATTGACCAAAATATTAGTGTGCAAGAAGTAAAAACAGCATCTTTCTTTCTGAAATAAGAATTCCAACACTTGGTGAAAATTGAACAGTGTTTCATAGGAACAAGGTCCAGCTCACGTTAAACATGACAAGGTTGCTTACCCTGACAGTTTTAGCATTCTGGGAGATTACATTCACATCTTCTAAAAGAAACTCTGAATTTTTATCTGGTTTCAGTATTATCCCTTCTCTTCTTTATATCAAAGCTGTAACATGGTTTTCTTGTTCACTGTTAAAGAGTCATTGCTGTGCTACTCAAAGAAGGATGCTCTAGGTCAACAGATCAATAACAAATCATCCTCTAAGAATGAATGCTTTATTTTAACAAGTCAATAGAGTTTAGTCCATAAAGCCAAATAGATATTATTTGTATATGGGGTAGTTCATGATAAAGCACATAATATTTAATTGCTTCAAATAAAACAGTGTAAATTCCTATATGGGCAATGTCAGGATATTGAGCTTAATGAACAAAAACCTGCTGGTTTCATGTCTTTCAGTTTACCTAAATCCACTGTATTTCTGGTACATCTATAATCATCACCACTCTATCTGCATTTCATGCAGAGAGGATTGTCAGTGTATTCTACCTCAGACTAAATTTTTTACTTAGCCTCTATCGGTTCTTCATCTAACTGAATGTTGATCACAAAGACAGTGCAGAGTCTCTGACATACATTATGATCCCCTTCCCACAGTGTCCTGAAAAAAGTTACATACCTGTACAATTTTTTAAAGCCCCAGAGGCCGATTTAAGTTTTCAGCTAAGAAACTGTGCTAAAAATAGTGCCAGAACTGTGGGGTTTTGACATCTCAGAAATATTTCCTATCTCCATTATTTGTGATACATTCTCTATGATGGCAAATTACTTCAGAAAATACCATAAATACTTATTACATTGGTGATATTAGCCCATTTATAATAAATACTATGGGTGGAGTTATTTTGTAGACGATATAGCTTAATCTGTTTGGCAGCCAAGAAAACTGGAAAGAGATTTTTTACATACAGTTCTGTTAATACATAATATGGTTTACTGCATGATTAATAACTTAGTGCTTCTCATTGGGATACACAAAATGTAGTAAAAATAAATAAAACCATAAAACAATTAAGGGAATTTGTACTCACTGATTCGTTCCTGTTTATGAATATACAGTGTTAGTATAAACAGACAGGGGGTCCTCACTTTATCCTTTTATCATTTCCAAATGTTGTTATAAGATGGTAACCCCACTGAAAACAAACAAAACAGCATGTCATGTAAATGTAACTTCAGTCTAACATTGTGTTAGGTCAGCTCAGCTTTGAGAAATATGTGGCTTTTTCAACTGTTACTTTTGCTGGCAAGTCCTGTTTGTAAATGTCAATGATATCACTTAAAAGCAAACAAAAAAACCTATGTGGAAAAGTTGCAGAAATGATATTTGCTAAAGGCAGGTTTCAGATAAATTCTTCATAAAATTTTACATTTTATGCATTTATTGGAATATTTTTTTGACGAAGAAAACTTGAGTTCATAAAAAGATTCTCTGTCTATTCTCACATAAACTCTCCAACCCACACACTTTATATTAAGAAAAATGTTGTCCCAGTGACATTTTCATTTCAGTGAATGTTACTCTATCTTTAAGATGTAAGGTTGCACCCCAGTGGTGCTATATACCTTCTTCACTTCTTAATTTACACAAAACAAGAAGTATTTACATGAAGATGGCTGAAAATGTAGCTGTCAAGCATGAGGGAAGCACAACTGCCTGCAAGGGCATGGCAAGGTGATGAGCAGTGCCTCGTTAGAGAAGGGAGTCTTTTCCAGTCCATGTGGGTGGAAATCCTGCTACCCCATGGAGCTGCAGTATTATAAAAGAAAGACTATGAGAGACTTAATAAAACTGTTACTCTTTCTCTGAAAACATAATGTATGGAAGTTTTCTGTCAAAAAGTTAGTGATGTCAAGTAAGAATATGCTCTGCTTTCATACCATGAACTTGGAATAAAGGCTGCTAAAGAAACACTTTGCCTTCTAACTTGTATTTAAGCCATGGAACTCACTGCTGCAGATAATTTATAAATCTCGGGGCTCGAAGAACAACATTTTTCCTTACTGTTAAAACAAGAACTTAGCAGTGTTTGCAAAATGCTTGTGTTCATTGCTTGATCTTCATTTTCTTTTGTCAAACACATTCATTAAGCTGTACAATTCCAGAATGAATAGCTTTTACTACTGATAACCTTTGATCACAGAAGATATGTATTGCTCTATGTATTCAGCTCCTAAGATAATTAGTAAAATTGTGATGGCCATACTCACAGGGGAACTTTACTGCATGAGGAAACACACTGCTAACTGTGTCTCACAATCTGACATTACTTTTTGAAGATGTTCTTAAAATAGTTTGGTTTGTGATTGTTAGGGAAAAGGAAAAAGAAAAAAAAACCAGGACATGTGTTTACCGTGTGAATACATTATGCTTTTTCAATCAGCATAGCCCCCTGGGAATTTGTACTGTAAGATGAGTGTGTGTGGCTCCCTGTATATTGGCATGTATTGAAGGTGTTTTTCATTTCTACAATGTAATAAGACTTGAACTGATGCAAGAAGAGGACGTTTCGTTCTACAACTTTGCACTACAGGAAGAGTTTAAGAACAACAAAAATAAATTCAAATACTCTCTGTTCTGTTCAATAATGGTCTTTTGCAGGACAGTCAAGTTTCCCACAGAGTAAATACAATCCATATTATGTAAATATGATCCTGTGTACATTCATTTAATTTAACATTACCATTGCCATCAGAATAGCACATTTCACACGTGGGAATGCAAACCTCAGCAAGGGAGCAAATTAACTGCCCGCAAATTGTTTGCTAACTATGAATTTTTCCAAAATAAATCTCTAAGGTATATCTTTACTAAGGGCACAGTATTAGAACTCTAATACCACATGTTTCCATTTGAACAGATGGCAGTGAAAGGTTTGGCTGCAATATGTTATTAGTTAACAGAAAAAGACTTACTGATAGAGATCAAGGGTACTGTTTAAATTTACTTAGAGGAATGGTGGTTTGTAATCCATTCATGCTTGCAAGTATAATTACTTTATAATTACTGCTAATTGACTAGAATCTCAAAAGTCCAATGTCTTTTCTGCTCCAGAGACTGAATCTTTTCTGCTCTTCTAATAATCTATTTAACATGTTAAGAGGTGCCTTAATTCAGGTTCATCAGCTGTTGAACTGAGACGAGTTGTAACATACTTTCTGTAATTTAATTTCTAAAAATTCTGAGGAAGCAACAGATTTTATGGATGCTATGATATTAAGAAACAAGAAATCATGGCTTATTAATGGCGCAGTTTGCATTAAGTGCCTAAAAGCTGAAGAAAACCACATGCCTATGTTACTCTTGTTACTTGTTTTTGTTTTAATAGAGACTGCTGGGGGCTGGAATTCCTACACCCAGAACAGTGACCCCTGGCTGAGCATTTGAGACTCAGCTGGCACATCAAGAAACACAACCTTCCCCTACTTTCTGCTTGACCAGAAAGTGTTCAGTGCATAGCAGGTTCAGCCCTTGGTCTTCCTTGTCAGATCCATAATGCTTCCCAGTGATGGGAAGGATTCAGTTAAGTGACTTCAGAGTGTTTGAAAGTCTTGTCTGAAGTTAGTGGGACCACTCATATGGACATATTTAGCCATACATCTCACTGTCTGAAGGACAAGGATGAGGGGTGCCGGGCTAAGCTTGCCATTTCACATTAAAATAGTTGTGGAAAGATGTACTGAGTCAAGTTCTATTGTATTTATTTGATGTGACTAGATTACGGTTAAAGCAATCTGCAGTTAAATAAGAACAGAGAATGATACAGTATACATGTCACAGAGAAAATTTTATGACAACGAACATGCCAGTAGAAATGTTGCTATAATTCAGTTTTGCACAATGGTCTAAATAACAACTGAACATGCATAGAGTACGTGAATGAGTCAACTTTCATTCCATAGGAAATTTTCCTTTTTTTTTTAAGAAAAAAATAGAATTTGAGAAGTAAGTTTATTTCTTAATTTCATTCAAGACAAAAGTTATTGCAATCACATAAATGTGTTCAAACAATGGCAGAGTGCTTACTAAATTCATAATATCATATAAAAATAACATTCCTTTTTTTCACATGCAAGGCTTTAGTACTCTATTAAAGCAAAAATCCCGTTAACATTCAGTATGAGCTATGCAAATATACTTATCTCTGGCATGGCAGAATTTTTTTGTTGAATTACTTTCAGTATAAATCATATAAAATAATTTATTTGATGTTTAGGACATTTCACTTAGAGTAATTATAGTTGTGATGTAAAATACTGAACCCTGTTACTATTTCTGCTTTTTCTTTTTTTTTTTTTAAAGATGATTATATTTTGACAAAAAACCAGAATGTCGTGAAAATATAGCTCCATTTCTAGGAGAAGCGCTCATGATCTTGTACATGATTCAACTGTATGCTAGTGCCAAATACTAATAAAAATTCTCAGCTGGCATTTTACTCCATCTTAAAATACTTTTACAGTCCAGTTTTGGCCATCTCTCCAGTAGGAGATGCTGGGAACATGATGTCATAGTCTTTTGAAAAAAAGCAAGAATTATTCAGAAAGCATACACATAAGATAAGTTCAGTGTGAGACTTGTGAGACTTGTAATCCCTTTACTCAATGCTTTTAAGCCTTTCCTAAAGCTTTCATGGGTTTTGGGAACCCACACATCTGGAAGAACATTTAGCCATTAGAGAGTGTCCAGCGCATAGATTAGAGGTCCAGAAAAGATGTCCTCTGAGGAGAGATTGAGAGAAGAGCATTTGTTTAGTCTAGAGAAGAGAAGACTAAGGGGAGACATGATAACAGTGTTCCAGTATGTACAATTGTGCTGCAAAGAATTGGGCAATAATTTGTTCTTCTTTTCCACTTAGGACAGAGCAAGAAATAGTGGTCTTGAAATGAAGCAAGGTACAAATAAGTGAGAAAACCCCCTATATTTATTGGCAATGAAAGCTCTGGGTGCCACAAATAATACCGGAAAAGTAAGTAAACAATAGTGATAGACCTTTTATCTTCCAAATAAGAGTCTTAAATCAATTTCCTATTGAAGTAAGTCGAGCTAGTGAAACAACAGAATGAGAATCCTGTCTGTAAAAAATGAGTCTATTTCAGAAGTTACTTACTGAAGCAGAACTTTGTCACAGAATCACAGAATGGTCAGGGTTGGAAGAGACCTATGAAGATCATCTAGTCTAACTCTTCTGCTAAAGCAGGTTCACCTAGAACAGGATGCACAGGAATCCATCCAGGCAAGTTTTGAAAGCCTCCAGAGGAGATTCCACAACCTCTCCAGGTAGCTTGTTCCAGGGTTCTGTCACCCTTAAATCTAAGTTTTTCCTTATGTTCAGATGGAACTTCCTTTGTTCTAGTTTGTGCCTGTTGTCCCTTGTCCTGTTGCTGGGCACCTCTCAAAAGAGTCTGGCTCCATCCTCTTGATGCCTGCCCTTTAGATATCGATAATCATTTATAAGGTCCCCTCTCAGCCTTCTCTTCTTCAGGCTAAACAGACCCAGGTCTCTCTGCCTTTCCTCATAAGAGAGATGCTCCAGTGCTCTCATCATCTTTGTAGCTGTCTGTTGGACTGTCTCCAGTAGTTCCCTGTCTCTCTGGGACTGGGAAGCCCAGAACTCGACACAATACTCCAGATGAGGCCTTACTAAGGCAGAGTAGAGGGGGAAGGCAACCTTCCCTGACCTTCAGGTCACACTCTTCTTAATGTACCCCAAGATCTTGGCCATAAGGGCACATTGATAGCTCATGGTTAACTCCAAGGACTCCAAGGTCTTTCTCCACAGAGCTGCTTGGTGAATCCATGTTGACCACTACTGATAACCTTTGTTTCCTCCACATGCTTAGCGATGACACCCAGAATGAACTGTTCTGTCACCTTTCCAGGGATGGAGGTGAGGCTGACTGTTCTGTAGCTTCCTGGGTCCTCCTTGCTCTTTTTGAAGACTGGAGTGACATTGGCTTTCCTCAAATCCCCAGGTACCTCTGCTGTTCTCCATTACCTTTCAAAGATGATGGAGAGTGGTTTAGCAATAACATCTGCCAGCTCCCTCAGCACTTCTGGGTGCATCCTACCGAGGCCTATGGATTTGTGAGTATCAGGCTTTCCTAAATGATGTCTAACCTGATCCTCCTTGACCAAGGGAGAGTCTTCCTTTTTTGGTCACTACAGGTAGCCAGTCAAGCACTAGTTCAGCTATAGCTGGGAAGCATGTGCTGTTTTCAGACATATGACACACGAAATAAAGATGTGGCATATTATGCTAATTCTGCAGGCAGCGTTTGCAAAGCTTGTGATATTTCTTGGGCTTGGGTCAGTTGCCTAAAAAGAGGCACTGATATGCCTTTTGAGCCACTAATGCCTAGTGTATCTGAGGTGTCCATACTGGAGTAGCAGATGTAGTTCCAGACTTAATGGTTGGACATGATGATCCTAAGAGTCTCTTTAAACCAAAACAATTCTATGATTCTAGTCTATGATTTAAAGGAGACTTCTTTCCTTCTGGAATTGCAGCTGGAGGCCAGTTGTGATAGGTAAAGCTTCTATAGGATTACTAAAAACCAGGCCTGTATTATGCATCAATTCGTCTGGAGCTTACAGGCTTCTCAGTAAACTGGAAATAGTCTATAAAAGTAAGGTCAGAAACATCCAAGGTGTGGAAAACATATTTTTTGATTGCACTGGAGAAGCTGAAACAATTAAGTAGAGAAAAGTCAGGGCTACAAGCATGAAGTGTTTGCAAAGATTCTGATTTCTAATAAGGAACAACTTGTCCAACATTTGTTTGCTGAACTTAACAAGTTCACACTAGTAAATGAACATACATTTTTTGACAGAGTCATTAAACATAGAATTAGCATAAGGATGTGATGGATTATCTTACCATTTGAAATTTGTTAAATTAAGAATAGCTCGTTCAAAAGATGTACTGTGTCTAAAATAGAAATTATGAAGTGGAAAATAATTGATTTTTTTTTGCCTGTATTATGCACAATGCAAAACGAAATTATATTAGCAAGTCTTCCGACCATCCTTTCTCCTGCAGGCAAAAGTCTCAGAACTGCAGGCCTTCATACACTTAAACACATGGACCCTGTTAGTGATAGGAGTAGTTTCACAAGGCCCAAAATATTATCCAGGACAAGATTCAGTTTGAGGCTAAGATGCCTCTATGTAAGAGTCTATACATGAGTTAGGTGCTTAAGGGCCTGTTATTGCTTGTGGGGAGTGGGACTGCATCTTACATCATTTGAGATGCCCTGTGATAACCTGCAAGGCTGCCACTCCAGAAGGGTACAAATTCTCTATAAGCTCTGCAATATATCTGCCAGCATTGACACGTCACATATGCTGAATATCTGCTAAGGGCCTGAACATCTTAAGTGTTACTAGTTGCATATGTTTAGGCAGCTGAATCTCTCTCTTGTTTAAATTAAAAACCTTCATACATTCAAAGTAACAACAAACAAGAAGAAATATAACTGAAATATGTATTTGTGAGGTTCTCATTGTCATTAGTGTTTTACAGTTCTTCAATATTTTTATCCTCCTTGTGAGGCAGACTAAGATTGTTACCTCATATTCAGGAAGAAGACCACCACAAACAAAATAATTCCTCAATGAGAATTCTCTAGTAAAACAGAAAATCCAGTCTTAACCTTCCACTCTCTGGCAGTGAAGAAATATTGCATATTTCAACTTTGCATAATAGTAAATTTATTATAAAGCTAGTCTAAAATGAATGTTTTTGCAAAAAAAAAAAAAAAATTCAAGCTAAGGATATCTGTGACTGCCATATGGGAAATGCGTGATGGAGAAATAGGTCTCCTGAGTCACAGATCTTGCACAGCTTTCTGTATTCTCAGTTCTAGCTATTTGCCAGGTTAGTTTTGAGTATTCTGTATTTAAAATTTGATATTCAGTCTGTGCAACTTAAAAAAAAATTGAATATTAAGGGCATGTTCACATAAAGTTAAAAACACACTAGTGCTGATCTACTCTTGTATCAACCATGCCTCTCCAGACACCATTTTTCTCCTATTCTTATGTCACAAAACTTCATTTATAATTTAGAAACAGTGAAAAAATAAAGGATATGATATGAATATAGAAAAAGTTGTGTTTCTTCTCTCTGTCTCATTTTCTTTGGCTGTACTACAAAAATTTAGATAATGCATTTCCTCAGCAAAGTTCTTTTGATACCTCTGGAAAACCTCTGCTACATCAGAGCTGTAAGATTTTTTGCACGGATACTGACAGCAGGTCATTTTTCAGAACTAAAAAGTCTCGAGCATGTAGGAACTTAAACCATGTTTCCGTTACTTTGAAAAAATTCAGCTGAAATTGTGTAAACTATAATGGAATCTCTTCATAAATTACTGCAAAAATGACCAAAAAAATTTTGAAATCTCCTTGTAAAACACTTCTGTGATATTCCTTATATTATTAAATCAAACAGCAGCTAGAGGAATATTTTGTCTTTTAATTCTACAGTCTGTTTTCATTTAATCTTCCAGCCTATCTTGATATCCTACAGCATATAGCCTGGAGAAATAAAAGATTAAGATACTAACCCCAGATCTTCAATTATCTTAACTCAGCTTTAAAGGCAGGTGCTTTTTTAAAAGAGTTTCTGGAGAAAAAGTGCAAACTTGGAGTTTGCACCACAGTGATGTGGATGTTGTACAGTTCCTTGGGCAGCTGAGGTCAAGCCTGTGCCAACAAAGTCTGAGACAATATCTAGGAGGGAGTTGTGTTTGCAGGGCCCGAGCTGGAGTGAGTTTGGGAGAGGGGAGCAGATGGCTTGCTCTAAATAGAAGCTGCAGCATAAAGCAGTGTCTAGGCAATGTGTATAATCTGAGACTGGGCTCCAGATCAAGTTCTCTCATGGTATAGCCACAGTCTGGAAGTCATAACCATGGAGATGAATGGAGAATTTGGCATGTGAGGATTCTCACTCTAGTGTATTTCTTTTTGGGCATAATATTTACTGATCTCATTCTTCCCTTAGCGCACTGTATAACACTATTCACCTGCCATGGCCCGTTGTACAATGGACTGAATATTTGTGATAGCCTTCTGTTTCCAATAGCCACTTGCGAGTCCTTGGCAGATAGCTATAGTAAGACTAGAATAGCATAGGCTAGGTGGAACAGAAGAAGATTGTCTTCTTTTAAAATACATGTTTTATAGCCTCAGGAAATTGCTATAAAACATTGCACCTTGGAAAAGGAACAGGGGTTTCTATTTAAAGCAGCCTTTGCAAACAGGCCCTTGACTCTGTGTAGCTTGCGCAGTCACATGGATAGAACTGGATGGAACTTATTATTTTTTAGTAGAATCAGAGAAGACCTGTAAAGCTGGCAAACTAGGTGGGCTTTTCCGATGGCTTGCTGATCTCAAGGCGTGTGTGGATATCTCATAGCTTACACAGCTGTAACGTTCTTTCACACACTCTGGCTGGACTATCACATATGTTGCCACAAAATGTTAAGACATCAAAACTCAAATGTTCTTTTGTTCCTTTTTCCTCTCTGTGTATGTTTTACTCAGTAGCTTTGTTTATTTTCTTAAAATATTTCCTTTTTGTTTGCATTTCTTGGCAAAGGCCTCCTTGTGTTTTTATAACTGTAATCTTCTTTTGGTCCCACTGCCAGCTATATTACCCAAGATTAGCCACAAGTGTGCTCCATGGGCTTCAGCTCCTCAGAAGCACTTGTGGTGTTAGCAGGAAACCAAAAATAGCTTTCTGTTTGCCTCTCAGCCTGATTTGTTCAGTCCAGGTACAACCCTAAAGTACAGAAACATTTTGTAGCACTGTTTTCCTGCTTGTTATCTAACTACTCTCAGTAAATAAAAAAGGTCATCTTGTGTTGAAGAAGTGCTGCAAAAGGCAGATAATTTTCTTTGGTATGGAATTATTTATATGGAATTTTTATATGGTGGGGAAATAGCTATTGTAGAGCAGAAAAAATTCCCTCAAATGCCATTTCTGAATCAGAACTGCCTTAACAACTACTGACATTTCAGTTTTAATATAGTGTCAGTTGCCCATTTTTGGAGAAGGAATGCTGTTCCTGTCCAGTTAGGATTGGCATGTGAGATGACCGTCAGCTTCCAGGTGCTCCTAAATATGTTACAACATGGTTTCTGTAGGGAAAGATGAAATACTAATTTATAATAAGGTCAAATGAAGTAGAAAAATACATTTTTTGATCAAAGTTTCCATATAGTCAATCATGGGAAAGGAAGAAATCTCCTTTTATGGAAACCAGAATTCCTAAATGGTTAATCCACAGACATTTTGCAAAAAGCTACATTTCTAGTCTTGTGCAATGTAAAAAATTTTATTTTACTAGCAGGCTGAAAGTTGTTGGCTTGTCAGAAGCCTCCTTCAAAGAGCTAAATACCAGCACCTCCTGAACTAACAATAAGACATGTTTTACTAGTAGTGATGAAACATCTTCTATAAACACTCCCTACCTGACCGACCATCCTTTCCCAGTATTGATTCACCACTGAAATATTTGTGTCACTTGAGTTCAAGTACATGAAACCAAACCTTCCAGTGCTTGGAGTTGTATGAGTGCCACTAAAAGCAGCGTGCACTTCAGCAGTTAGTGAATTAAATAAGCAAAAGCATGCTAATGGTCTCTCTGAGACCAGTACAGCTGACCTTACAGAGAGAATGATAATAAAATGAAGAATACAAACAAGAGATGGAACCATGGGCCTTTTATGGGTCATATCAATAGAGCATGCAGGGATTCAGAGCTACATGTTATCATTGTCAGACCATCAAAAGAAATGTATTTTCTGTTTCTTTAGAATTGTGCTATCAGAAAGTACTTTGAAAAATTTCCCTGAAATATTTGCAGAATCCTATCCCTATTACATTTCTGCTCAATTCAGCAGTTGACAACAATTGTAAAGAACCAATCTCTTAAAACAATTAAATACTCCACAGTTAAGAGAAGTTTTGCTTTTATTTCACAAGAGTCACAATTTGGCCAATAAAACAAGGAATGCAAACAAATTATATAGAGTTATTTTTATTGACAGGGTATTTCAGAGTTGGCTGGAATTTTACTTTTCTTCTACCTGGGATTGTTTTATATAGTGTTTAATTTTAAGGAATGACTAGTGAACAAAATGTGTTATCTTTAGATAACAGATACTTGAAATCAAAGAATGCTAGTTTCAGATTACAAACCAGCAATATTTAATTATGATCTGCCTTTTAAATATCTCATAGTATATCTTTAGCTCGAGGGACATAATCAGAGAATACATGAAAGATAGAATAACTAATGTGAGAAATAAAATAATATCTAAACCAAGGGGCTTCCATGCAGATTGCATTTCAGCTTTTTTCCTCTTATTTATTTACACTTTATTATGTATACTGTGTCTCACAGTGGAAAGCAAGAAAGTGAGCAGCAGTTTAGATCCACAAAATAGAGCGGGGCCAGATATGCCCTTCTGGAAATCTTTTGTTCGTTTGAATAGCATGTTTTCTCCTTGCTGTGAATATATTGCAGGGGTTTGTGTAAAACTATTACACACTTATTCAGGCCTTATAAATCAAAGAAAGACTTGGGCCAAAGCTGGGAAAGAAAAACAGATTACCTCTTTTAAGATATGAAAGTATCCTGGGATGTTTTGTCTTGACATGGGCAGATGTTGGCAGTCAAACTATTTGACCCTGGCACCATTTCACTGAGTATTTATTTTCAATCACATGAGAGGAGGAATAAACCCTTGATGTTGCTGGATTCCTGATGTAGTATTTTTAAAATATTTTAATTTAGGGTGGTATAAACAAACGTATGTAACAGTCAATAGGAGAACTGACATATTAGGGAACACAAGAAAACCAAAAAAGGAGGGAAATCCTGTACTTTCTTTCCTTGCACTCCAGAAAACATTAAAATCATAAGTCCTTGCTCTGTGAACATTTATCCAGAAAGATAATTTTACTTTCATGAAAACTGTCTTATGCATGCTTATATCTTGTAATCTGTATGGATGACCATTCAGGTAACACACAATAGAATGTATTTATGTTAGCGGTGAGGTTTTCATGGGTAGTATCACGATATTTCCATGTTCTTAATGCATTTACTTACAAAGCAACATATTAAATGAACACTCAAAACGTTTTTTAGGGTTTTTTTATTATTATTTCTTACTCAACGATGTAAATTTACAACATTTACCTAAAGTACAAGTGGTAAATAAGAAAGGTAAGATCAAGAAGAAGCTTATATTTTGGTGCCTGTGCTATTCGGCCAGACATTGGCTAACTGAGAAACAAAGCCTTGGTTCTTTGGAATATCACCTGCATATGCTACCTGATGTAATTCAGGAAAAAACAGAGGAAAAAAAAAAGTAGCTCTTCCAAAGCTACTAATAATTAAATGCAGAAAACTTGCCCCTTTACAAACAGTAGCCATTCATTTTTATCTATGCATATTTTACCATAATAAAATTTTAAAGACAACAAAGTTATAATTCAGAAACTAGAAATGTCAGCTGTGACAGGTGGTAGCCATCCATTGCTAGTCATTATTCCAATCTAGCGTTCCACACAGACCTGTCTGTTGCTCTCTGTCATCTTTTACATAAATACTTCTTTCCACCTCTCCTTATTTCACCTTCTTAATTTTCCAATCTACAATTTATATTCTTACTGAGAGGTGCACACCTTTAAGGTGTTATGGATCAAAAATATGGAGGGGTTTTCTTGAACATATAAATAAAACAAAGGCATATTAAGGTTCTGTAAGTATCTTTTTCTTACTGCTGTATGCACTGAAAAGAAACACTTCCTTTAATGTGTGTGTTAAATAAAATACACAAGAAGTGCGTTGCTCAGAGCTTGCTGGAAGTACCTCATAATTTGTGCCTTCCCATATATATTCTTCTATGTTTTATGCCTGCTGCAGATTTCATTACTGATATATTGCAGCATCATGCCACCACAAAGGGGACTGCCCCAGGGCTGTTTAAGGCTAAAAACAAGAATGCTAGAGTGTGCATAGAAGACTTACTCTCACTCAGAGGTAATTTGTATCCCACACAGCCTGGAGAGCAGGCAGGTTGAGTAACACCCTAACCAGTGATGCATTCACTTACTTACACTCATTGATGACTCAGTCCTATCTTAACACAAACCTCCATGTATACACTTTATATACACCTCCTATATCTAGCTTCCATGTTTTCAGCAGACACTAATGTATCGACATTTTCATTTTTGCACCTGCAATTAATTGTCTCAAGAAATCTCTGCAATGAAAGCACTGGTGTGGCTGAGAGACACACCAGACAGCTTCTTGCACAAAATATACTAAAAATTTTACTTGTGTTTACCTTGGTTGCCCATTAGGAACAGTTACACAATGCTTTGGCTACTTGAGTTTTGAGAAGGAACATAAAAACACTAGGATATGAGGGATATAAAGGGCTCTGCAAACGAGGAATAAATCTAAGTGTATGCTGCTAATTGCTTTCCCTTTAAAAAACGGGATTCAACAATCACTCCTACACAGCAAAGATACAATAACACACTTTTCTAAATAGAGTAGCAGTAGAGAAGCTGACTTTTCCTTTAACTACTGTTCTTTAAAAGTGATTCTGTTCAACAATGTACAAGGTCGACAAGTCAACGCAAGACCACCCTGCTTGGGGATTTGCTCTCAACACAGAGTTGTGTTGAATCCCTCAGCTGAGAAATGTCAACCAGCACCTTTCATATTTATGGTGACTCATAAACAGGAAACTCAGCCCTGTCCACGACACTGGAGCTTTTTCATATCTTAGATCCTTTTATGAAGAAAAACAAAGAGTAAAAAAAGAAAAAAAAAAGGAAAAAGAAAAAGAGAAACCTCTCAAAACAAAACAAAGAACTTAGCAGGACATTTAAAGCAGCTGCCTTCTATTTTACTTGCCAAAATAAATATTGCCAAATTAGTAAGGCATGCTGAACAAATTAAGCGCTAAATGCAAATTTATCAATTGAAATACAACGGTAGAGTAGCCAAGGAGCTTGCAATGGTATAGTTCATCTTTGTAAGTAGGTGTTTTGGTTGGCCAGTTGCTGGAGAGTGACATGGGAACAGTAATACAAAAAGAGAGTATTTCTGTTACACCCAAGATGAACAGTTTGTTTTAGAAAGTTCAAGTAAACATTTTCTAACATACATTTACTAGTTTCAGAGTCTCTTTTGCTACCATGAGAGAGATAAAAACTGGTTTTAAAAGTCTCTCACGAAAATACATTTCAGAAATGGCAATGTCAGCATGATGAATTGTCCAACAAAATTTTGGTGGTTTCTCATTTCAGAATAATGAGAAGGTCTTGATTCTGCTCCCCTGTATTCTTATAAGGACACAAATGGCCACTTTATCTCTGATGTGATTTAACCTTAAGTAACTAGAAAAACCATCACAAGAGCTACTATATACATATGTTAGAAATGAGTATGAATACACACACACACACACACATATATATATATACACCAAATATCCAGAGGGATATAACCAGTCTAATAGACTAAATCTAACACCTGGGTAGTTCATACACATGGTTTACATGAGAGCTCATGAGCCATTTTTGTCAGTGTACTGTTCGCTTTTTTTCATAAGTAAATTTCAATGTTACTAAAAAAAAATATTTTCCATTGGAAAAACTGAAGCTCACAATTTTGCTTCAGGTCAGTCCAACACAGATTTTCTTGCATTTTGGCATTACTAGTTTGTTGGCTTGACAAAAAACATTCAGATTTTAAATGAAATGTTTAAGGTCTCCCTTTGATAAAGCTGATAATACATTGCAGGAAACTTACTGTGGCCAAGTAGTCTGATCCATGTGGAAGAAACAGAGATTTTTAAGTAATGAGGCTTGCATTGATCAGTAAGGTTCTAGGAGTGATACAGTTAATATGGAACCGATTTTGAATACCAGGCATACCTCTCTGTTCAATAAACCAAATAGAAGCATTAAGATTCAGAGATACCAATATATTTTTTCAAAAAAGTATATCAAAACATAATATTGATCAGTTAATGACTCACAACTAGTTGAAGCTTTTCCCTTGGAAAGCAATTTCAATATTTTAACTTTCCATCCTCAATTCAGGGTGAAACAAGCAATGAAGTATTCCAATGTTTCTTGGAACCAGACTCCATTTTTTTTTGCTGTTGTAATGTTCCTTTTTGATCCACTATAGCTAGGAGTTCCCAGCGATCCTAAAATAATTTTCATTATAAAACTAAAAGCAAACTAGCAAGACCTCTCCCCAGCCTCTTCCCTTCACACCAAATAAAAAGAAAAAAAGAAAAAAAAAAAGTGTGATTTTAAGCTAAAAGGTTTGCAGCCATCTTTTCAGATAAGACGGTAAATGCTTGCATTTTCATCCTGTAAGGGCGGCTCCCATTGACCTCATCTGCATCATATTGCCTCATTGCAGGGCCCCAGGCATGCAAAGATTGGTGTTAGGAGCAGACTGTTTGAATTCAAGTGGCACCTGCTTCTGATAGAAAAGGAATTCAGCTTCAGATTTACTCTCATGCTCAGTCATATAGTTTGGTTGAGCATCTACAGAGTTGCAACTGAAACTCCTCTCCCTGCAGGCTCCGGGGAGTGCCCGCTGCTTTGATTATCAGCAAGAATATTTGGTAAAACATGTGCAACGCAATTATGAAAAAACAAAGTTGTGAAGTTTACTGTTTGAGTCAGCCCAGTTCAAAACAAACAAACTTACTCAAGCAAAATGTTATTGGTTTCCTTGGCTGTAGAGTCCTTCTGGAAAAGAAAAACCCCCACAAAAATCCCAGTGCAATTTTAAATTATGACGCACTTTGGGGGTTAGATTTTTCCTCACAGAATACAGCAAACAATTTTTTTTTTTTTGCATTAATTTAAAATCAGAGTGGATCTTTTACAGAAAGCTGGCTTTTTGTGCTCTGAAGAGGCCTACAGTTTTCCTGATTTGTCATGACGCTTTCGTCATGGTGAAAGACGGAATACTTCCATATGCTGAAAACTTATATAGGCCTTGACAAGGCTGAGACATGAAGAAGAGAGAAAATAAGAGCTGATCCAGGAATTTTATCACAACTGAAAATGAGGCAAAACCTAATGCCCAGGCTGGACTGAGAGGGTAAGTTTTCATTACCACAACTTTATGTACCATGGTGGCAGTTAGAACGTAGTCTTTAGCCCATGCCAGCACAACTCCTGCTAGGTGAGATGCCTTTCTCCCTATCCCAGGAAGCCAGTCTTGCAAGACAAAATAGCAAATTAATTTTCTTTCTCAGATTTATACATGTTTATCTTTTTCAGAATTCATCTGAAGCAAAATGGATCCAGCTTTCTTTCAAATAATACGAAACATATGGGAACAGGGCTGTGTAAGTCACAAGCTGACATGAACCAAAGCCCTTCAATTATTGTCTCAGACCCACATGATATTCTCAAATCTGACAGACTTGTTACTTGAGCAAATACTTGTAGCCTGCCAGCCAGCTTTGTAGCAACTTCACAACACAGACGGCTGTGAGGAGAGTTATACCACTTATTCTTCATGCTGCTTTCCATTACACTGTTTCAGAGTGCAGAAACAGGTGAACTGCATCTTGTGCCAAAACACTCTTGCTTCCACACAGGCTCCTCTAACTCCTGGAAAGCTAGTATCTGTACTAGACCTACATCAAAGTCACTTGTGCATATGAACGAGTCCTCAAAATTTGCCAATATCAGTGTCCTATAGTGATGGATTCACTGATATAAGTTACATCGCAAATTGCCAATTGCAGAGGTAACCATTGCTTTGATAAAAATGGAGAAAAAAAGGTTTTTGTGTTTTAGCTAATGTGGGAATTATAAAGTTTTGAAAGAAGAAAATTTAGAAAATTTCTTCATACCTCAGTTTGTTTTCAGTTACAACTGCCTTCTACTTTAAAGAGAGCAAAACACTTTTTGTAAGTGTTTACCAGTATGGAGCATCCTTCACATTGATGGGTAAAATTAGCTACTGGGGATGCTGAAGCTGTTTACTTCATCATGGACTCAGATGTGCCTCACACAAATTACACTCCACCATGCCATCTTCCTAGTGTGATGGGTACATCTGTGCTGTGTAATCTGCTGTTCTGTACCATGCATCTGTGCTACAGGTGCATCATACAGATGTCATGCAGGCAGGTTTTCACTGCCGTGCAGTAAAGATAAGTGCCCAATTCACTTGAAGAGCTGTGTTTAAACAACACAGTGGGCAACACCCATGGTGGTCAGATACTTGAAGAGCTGAAAGCTTTTGCCTGACAGTGATCATCAGCGCCTGACCTAGAGCACTTGCACCTTCCAGGTTTCACAGAGCAGCTCAGACAGGCTGAACATGTGGTGCCCTCCAAAAGCTGCAGGATGCTCTGTCCGGAGCAGACACACCTGCTTTCCACGAGCAGTTTGGCAACAGCAGAGCTGCAGCCCAGCCTGATTTTGTGGCTGTGGAGTAGATAGATGTGCCCCCTGTGATGTATGGAGGGTAGCTTGCAAGCGGGAAGCACCAGTGGGTGTGACAAAGCTGGAGCTGGAAGCAGTTAAGCATGTTGCATTATATAAGTAGCTCAAACAACGCAGCAGTAGAGGTTCAGCACATGCCACAGGCAGAGCCGAGCTAGTTTTGTTTTATCAGTTTCAGACTGCTGTATTGTCCCCTTCACTTTTTGACATTGATCTAGTGTAACCAGTACATATAAAGACACAGTTTCATATTCTTTCCTTTTTTTTTTTTTTTTAAGTAAAAATATTTCAAAGAACCCCTTCCCATCAGTAATACCATATGGTTCTGTTTTACTTAATTGTTGCTCTAAAGAAGAAGACTGGAGATAAAAGTTATTTTCTGCAAAGTCACAGCGGTATTGCCAGCTGCATTACTGGCAAAAGTAGTTATTCTAACATGGTTTTTTTTTATTATTATTTTTATATTCTTGATATATAGCTTAGATTTATATTGTCTTCATTTTCAGAAGCTGCAATAATCTTATGCCAGCTATCTACATCAGAGTTACTAATCTAATGAAAATATATTTAACTGTACCAAGCTTCCTAAAACCATATGGAAAAATATCCCTTAATGAACATATGTGCAGCTTTGGGGAAGACAATCAAACATAATCTGAGGGCAAAATGTGGCCACTTACTCTTTTGAAAGAAAAGAAAAAACCTAGAACTCCATCCCCCTCCATCCCCCATATTACCAGGAGCCAATTTTAAACAGAGTGTAATTGTGTTAGGTACAATATGAAGAATACACTATATTCTTTAAAATGTGTAAGGATTAGTGTCTTCAGCTAGTGAGACAATCTCGCTATTGTCTCCAAAGCTCACAGTCCTGTTGTTTTATCTTAGAGGAAGTTTATTCCTAGATAGCGATCTTCATAACATGGAGTGGAGAATAGAGACATTGACAGTTAGTGGATATAGTTTATTGCTTCTTTATAAAAGCACTATTTAGTAGCAGGAGTGAATATTTGAGTCAGCAAACTTGCATTTGCTCCTCTGCTAATCTGTCAGGTTTTGCTTATTTATAGATCTTAGGAGCTTCTTTCCAACATTCTGCCATAGCCAATACTTTGTCTGACTGTAGGTTTTCACATGCTTTTTGGAAAGGACACAGTTTAAACTTTAACTTTTATAGTTACATAGGTCGTATAAAATGCTTGCATGGTGTGGATTGTATGCTGAAAGTTGCACAGATCAGAGAAGATAACTGGCACCAAGAAATTCAAGACACATTCAGAAATATGTTCATGTGCTAATACATCCCTAAAGTATTCAGAAGTCACTTTCTGGTACTTTGTTGGTGGCCTTGGTGCTTTCCCTGCCTCTGAAAATCTCTCTCTATTAAAATATCACCAAAGCAATTAAAATTTCTAGTCAGACATTGAAACTGTTGTCATTAGTTTGTTGTTTTCTATGAAACTTCAATTACTTTCCTGTTTTTAGAAGAACTACTGTGGTGATTTGTTTGTTTTGGTTTGGTTTTTTTACTGATTTGACAAATAAATGTTACCAGAAATAAACAAATAGGATTACCAAAGTGCTTTTCTGTGTGGAATGACATCCATCTCATGGCTGCTGGACAGAATACCTTAAAATCTTGGAAAAAAAAAAAGGTACTAGTTTTGTTGTCTCGGTTATTTGCTGGCATTTTTAGGAATTATTTATCTATCTGGAAATAAATTGACTTCAAAAAATCAGTGACATTATCCCTTATTCCTGATTATTATCCATTCTTCTATCAAGGTTGACAAATTTAGTTTATTAAATAAAGCACACTTTAAGGAAATTTATGGTTTTCAATTGGCATTAACTCCATTGGTACCTGATTTCTCAGAGTCTCAGAACAACCTGAAGACTCTCAACACTTCACATGCATTTTTCTGTAACCCAATATACTGTGTTTAAAACCCCCAGTTCAAGCTGCAGTCAGGAGTGAGGACTATCAACTCCTGTTGACATTACTTGACTAGCAATGTTAGTTAGCAGTAGGAGTTTCCCACTGGCAAAGGCAAAACTTGTGGAATAAGAAAAGAGGAGTGAGCAGGTTTCTGTGTGTCTCTGCCTCTAAATCAAAGCCTCTTACCAGCCCTGACCTCTCACCACTTTCTTCTGCTCATCCCAATGCCCCAGTGACCTTTACTGCTCCAAAGCAACATATCTGCTACAGACCCTCCAGGCTCCCCATCATATGCATCTGCACTGCTCTCACCTGCTCCATTGCCCTTTCTGCCCATGTCTCAGCCAGGTGAGACTTATCATTGCAACCGACATCCCCCCTCCTTCTTTCTACTGCACCCCCTGAAGGCCATCCCTCCTGAGAGCTTCATACTCCCGTGGGCCATCAGCATCTATTCCTGCTAGCCAGAAGCCCTTGTCAATATTTTCTGGAAGTTTTGAAAGAATACATGTAGATGTGGGATGAACGTAAATAACACAAAGATGGGACCCTATGGAGAGAGAATATTTCTGGGGGTAAGTTAAACCCAATAGCAATTGGCTGATAGTATTACAAAAGTACTTCTGAAGAGCAGATAAGAAATATCTCTGCTTCCTGCAGGCATACTTGAAGTGATGATTGTTTTGCAGTTTCCCATATTTTTTTTGGAAATGACACTTCTGGTAAACTGCTGAAAATACACATCTGTCTTTAGTAAAGAAGGGACTTAATTAGCACATCTTCTCCTCTATTGAATAAGAAAAAAAGGCATAGAGGCAGGAGGAAGAGATTTATTTTGGTGCCACTTGAATCATAGCTAGCCTAGCATGCAAAGCCTGAAATAATACTAAAGCTGAAAGAAATGATATATAAATGGAAAAGTCATCCCTCATGTTTAACAGTAAACAGTAGATACAATACACCATGTTCTGGTGTAGAAGAGCAGCTTTCCAGTGGAATTATTCCAGATTTACACTGTTGTGGCTGAAATGAGAAATTGTCCTACAGAGCATATGTAACTGTAGGAGTAACATGATATTCTTTTTCCTTGGATGATCTTGTTCAAGCTCTGCTTGAACTGCCACCCACGGCTGGCAGTCAGTAACATGGCCTGGTTTTGTTAAGTGCTGTACAAACATGTAATGAAAGATAGTTTCATACCTGAAGCTTGAAACTTGAGTATAGTTTTAGAGGCTGTAGAGAAATCTATCAAACACAGAGAGTGGTGAGTTTGTTATTGACAGAATGAAAAAAATAATTTTGGCTGTTAGGCCAACCATTATCACAGGATTTGAAGGTGTTATGGAAGAGAAGTTCTAAGAGCATCCTGATATGGCTTTGTGGATGCTCCTTCCACACAGTGATAGCAAGAATAAAGCCTTGCGCTGGTTTTGCTAAAATTGGACTAATGGATTGTCTAGATGGGGATCATTTGTGACAGAAAGAGCACTGCTTGGGGGACTGAGCACGATTGTCAGCTTTGCTTTCATGTCAGCTGATGTTGGAGCACGGACCACAGTGGGTGGGTAACCACACTGGCTACAGGCTTTCAGCCCCCTCAACTGATTGTCATGAAGGTGGAGGTGGGAGGTGACATTTTCCTGCTGTGGAAAGACAAAGAGCTAAAGCAGAAGTACAATCTGAAAGACCATAACTCAAAGGTTTGAAAGAGGAAGATGATGTGTCTGAAAGAACTGACCAGTTAAATGATGTTTAGAAGACTGTTCTGAAATTATTTTAAGTGGAACAGGATAGATTTATATCAAAACTACAGAAGAGGAGAGAGTAGAAACTAGAAGATCCTAATCAATATTGACAGTTGTCAAACTTGTTTTGATTCTGCCTGATATATATTGGTTATGGGAAAAAACCTTACAGAACAGAATGAAATGCAAGTTCGAGTTATCTGAAATAACTGTAAATGAATTCATGACAGAAGCAGATTAACTGTAAACTGAGAAGCAGGGTAAATTAGTACATTTAGAGTTATTGGTGTGCTACCAGAAGCTACAGGCTTAAAAATATTCAACATGGGCAAATGCTGTATCCAGAAAAAATTCCAGCTCAGCTATGACTGCTGTTTCACTGTAAGTAGATAGTGCCAAGCTGATTTCTGTTAAATTAAAAATAAGCCAGGACTAGGCATGTTTTGTGGGGATTTCTTCTTTAGACATATCAAATTCAAGCTCACACTGTGCTCTTTTTGGGTGCTTTGAAAAATATCCTAAGATTTAAGTTCATGCAGATGGAAACAGGACAAGGGAAGGATGTGTGGGTTACTAATAAGAGTACAAGGGTTGAAACTGTGTCTTGGTTTATTTAAACAACCCTCCCTTCATCGCCATGTGTTCCAAGGACGCAGCGCGGTTCTCAGAAGACAGGTTCATCCTGTGTCTCAGTGCAAGTTGAGCAGTAGCACTCATGGTTTTCTCTGTAGCTTGTTGTAAAACCAGTTTAACTGAGTAGGCATCTGAATCTAGTGTTCAGTAAATGAGGGGAAAAAATCTGGGTGTTTATTTTGTAAAAAAACGTATTACCTCCTTTCAAATATCCTCCTGCATCTGCTGTCAGAGTATGTTCCATTTCAATTCATGAGTGACACATTCTCCTTGCCCTCGGAATGTTATCCCTCACAGCTATCCCCAAGGCAGCTCCACAGCATTAGTGTTGCAGCCAGCCAAAGGAATGAAAGTTATTTTCGTTTAATCTAAAACTTTCAGAAATTGTTAGCAACTATATATTACCCCCATTTATGCCACTCAGTGACTGCCAATATTTTAGATTAACATTTAGTGGCTTTATCAGAGTTGTCCATGTTAGAAATTTGTTTAATTTTTCTTTTTTTATTAAGAAGTACTTGAAGAAAGCACAGTCTTGACTTGTAGGCATGTTAATGCAATGCTCTCCATTCAAAGTGAGCCCTTATTTGCTGGTCTATAGTAAATGTTGAAAAATGCCATACAATAACATCTGTTATTACACAATAGCTTTCTATTTGCTTCCAGGGAGCTTACACTAACCCAGCATTGCGTAATTTTTTTCTTCACATAAAACAATGAGAGCGTATGCTGGCCTGTAAAGGACTGTATGGCCTCCAGTAATAAATACCTCCCAAAGACACTCAGCACAAAACCTCATTGTTAGAGCAGTTTTGCCAAATAAGTTGCAGTGTAGCTCAGTCCATTATGATGATAAGATTGGATGCAGAAAGATTTAAATTGTCTCGGAAAGATTTTGAAAGAATTCACATATCAGGCAAATGAATCGAGGTAGGCAGGGGCAGTTGATATGATTTGAGTGTGACAGGTGCAGTGCTGGCTGCACAGTGTAAGCACGGAGCTGGGGCTGTGATTAGATCCCTGACCTTGCTAACAAAATCATACTGTCCTAAACCATGGGGATAACTCTTGCTCAATAAACACAGTCTGCTTTTGAAGCTTACGTGCCAATGTGATCATCCTTTCTCTTCTCCTGAATAGCACATGACATGGAGTTTATTGCCAGAGCAGTTGTAACTTTTTTTTGAACCATTAAAATGTGATAAATGGTGGTATATATGTGAAAAAAAAACCAAAAACAAAAACCCAAACAACTAAATAACTAACAATTTTGATTTCTTCCAAAGTTTTTGTTTATCAATGAAAATTCAAAGAGGAAAACCTCATTTAACTTTCCAGGAACTCATACAGGCTTAATTTTTTGTGTGTGTGTCAAGATTTGTGACCAGTGACAGCACACATCACTGTGTCCAAGCAAAAGCCTGTTGCTGCTATAGTCTCTGTAAAGAATTTGTTACTATTGTTAGCTGCTGAACATTTGAAATTAGATGCCTTCTGGACAATACACATAAATAAAGAGAGCCAGATGGGTTCCATCTGGCCAAATATAGATGTTTACATCTAAATTGGTCCCTATAAACTCCCACTGTAGTCAGTGGCAAGAAAAGGACACTTTCAGGCTTTGATTTATCTCAGGTTAAATTAGATACCTAGAACTAGCTAGCTGAATAGCCATTCTCATAGCTCCTATTTCTCCCCACAGACATCAAAGGGAGTTTAGGGAAACATCCACACTATAGATATCAAAGTAGAAAGTTCAGGCAGGAGAGGCCTACCCCTCTTATCACAAAAAATTTAATGCCTGAAGCAGTTACTATGGTCTAGCAGACATCTGTCTATAACTCCTTAAAAATACTATATTCAAAAATTTAAAAGGAAGAAGGAGAGAGGTGGCACATATTTATGTGCTTAACTGGTTTACTTTTGGTAGTGTATGAAAGCTAACACATTTAAGTTAAGTCCATTATACCCTCAGGTAGCAAAAATAAAGTATGAAGATATGGGTTCTTTTTCATAGGATTGCTCTTGATGTCACTGTACTGATATTCCAAAGGGTGACAAGGGCTAAAAATCAGTACAGAAGTAGCCCTGACAATGTCATAGTAAAGGATATGCTTTATAATGCATGTTTTCCCTCCCACTCTCTCTGTTAATGATTATTGGTGTAGCGTGCTTTGTATGGTAAAAGAAGAGTTATTATTGGTGGTTCTTCTCTCTTCCAGATTTTAATACTGGCCTCATACAGATTGTTGTGGGCCAAGACCAGTAATTCTCTGTCAATGATTTTAATGAGGAACAGGAAATAGGGAGATATTTTTGGTCCTTTTCTTTTGGAATGAATGGCCCCAAAAGAATACGATGTAACATTACTCAACTCCAAAGTGAGTAATTCCAGTGGTTCAACAAAAGCATCCTAATCCAACTTTCATGGCATGGGGCCGTAGCCAAATAAATGGTAACAGTGCAAAGCAATGCAGGCTTCCATTAAGCAGTTGGAAGAGCTAGCGCATTAGGACATTTTTGTTATGATTATTTACCTTTTGCAATAACAATGCACTTCTGACTCAGCTGCAGCAACATGCCCATCTGAAGTCTGAAGCACACTGCTGCAATTCTTTCCTACTTTATCTTTTACCTATAGTGCATACTGACTTCACACTACACATAGAAAAAGAAGAATCACTATGTTGATTTACTCTGCATCTTCAGTCTTGAATTTATGAATTAAAAATCAACTACCGCCCTGATCATGCAGTTCCTAGTGTACAGCAAAGGCCATATTAACATAAAAGAGACTTTTCTGTGAAAACTGAGCTTGATATCTGGTCTGAAATGGGCTATCAACATCTGAATAGTCATAAGCTGATATTTAAAAATAGGCATGATCTTTCTTCAAATAAAAATGCTATCCTAAAAAGGGGAAGGTTGAACAGAGAGAAAAAGGACAACAAAAAGAGCAGAAAGCTTGAGAGTTTTAGATGTGGCAGAAAGTGGACATGGTAATGTTTGCCCTTCTACAGATTGTAATTCTCTTGCATTTCCTATCAGTAATGGGTGAGTCTAAGAAGTTTGTTTGCAAAGCCTATGACCTCCTTGCTTTAGCAGTGATGGTTTGTCCAGAAAGTTAATACGTAAAGTGACCTTAATCATGGAAGTCTCTGGAGACCTTGTGCATATGTTGCTGACATACTCAAACAATGGCAGGAGATGTGGCAGCAAAAGGTAGCATTAAAGCACTACGGTCTGTGGTTTGTGTGATTTGTGTGCAATCTTTTTTCTCACCCACAAAGCCTGGCTGTAGTCCAGCTAATCATTTCTCTGCTGTAAGTCACAACTTTTTCCTCATGAAGCCATGCTTCTCAAAAATTAAGGAAAGGCCAGGAACTCGGTACTGTTGATGTCAGACAGAGAGATGAGAGGGCTGACCTGAAATTACATTGGCTTTGCTGAAGTTAGGATCCAAAGAATGAGTTAAACTCAACAGCTTGATGATTGTTCAACTATCAAATGTGTAAGATACCGTGGCATCAGAGTTTATCATGAGATGACCAGCTACGTACTCCAGACGTGGGGTAGTATCATGAAACAGATGCAAGACACTGAACGTAACATAACATAAGACAAGTGACCAGCCAACTCTTTTGTAGCCTCTGCAGAACATAGTTTCCTTGAGGAAAAGCTCTGGGAGTGGAGGGTAGAGAGGCAGCAATATTTCCTGCAAAATGGAGATGTGACTGAATTCTGTTTTGTCACAGAGCAACTTGATAGGATTTTTTTTTAGGTGTGAGTTGTTATTTTCATTTTATTCTTTTGTTCTGCAAATTATTGATTTCATATGATTTAAAGAAAGAGGATGATCACAAGGTTTCTTGTTAGAGCTGTCCAGAAACATTATTGGAAGAGCATGCAACAGAAGGAAGGTCCTGTGATGATAAAGGATACCCTGAAGTTCTTTTTGTACTTGAGAATCCCCACAACAGCACATTCAAAACTGCTAATGGAGTGATCTTATGGGAAACCATTGTAGCTGTTACCTGCCCGGAATCACCTCATAAAAGTTCTTAAGCATTTCAACCTGTTTTATTTAGGATGGCCAGAAAACCTGTGAGATGTGGGAGGGTGCAAAGACTCTCTCAAATATAAAAATATAAATATAAATAGCAATCTTGACCCCTGACAGCTCACAGCAATGTACAGAGAACAGGGAGAGGGATGAAAATAATGCCAGGAATGTACAGGATGAAATTAATTCATTATATCATTCCAGTGAAGTAATTCTTGACTCCTGCAGTACAACAACAGGCCAGTTGAGCTGCTGGCATTTTTTACTTCCAGTGTAAGGAGATGAAGCATAAAAGGAAAAAAGCTCAAATATCATTTAAGAAAAGGACTGAAGAAGACTTTGTTGAAGTCTTCCAATTTCCTTTCCATATCTGCTTTGAAAGTAAGAAAAGACGTAGTCTGAGCCAACAGAAAGACATATTCTATAGGATGAGACACCATATTCACAACAATATTGAGATCACCTTGCACTTAAAACAATAGAGAAAAGACATGTTTCTTTAGAGTTGGAAGCCAGCAGTTACCATAACACCTGCCCCCACTGCAACCTGGAGAAGCTGAGTTCAATGCTCTTGACTGTTGCTCCTAGTATCAGCCTCTCCACCTGAGCTGCTCCCTATTTGTTGCATGACTGCTCATCAAGTGTTATGCAGGTTGTGTTCCATTGTCACCCATGGAGATCCAGCCGACACAGGAAAAAAGTGGTGAGAATTTGGATGTAAAATTTTCATCCCAACTTCAATTGAAGCATTGAAAATTGTTTTAATGTGAAGTAACTTTGTTTAAGGGATTTGGATCTGAAGCTTAGATTTATCCCATTCTGAAGATTCTATCTTATTACACAATTCAGAGGCAGATGAATGGCCTGACTGCAAACTTCCTACTTAGACTTTTCTCCTGGGATCTGGTTCAGGCTCATTTCTCATTTTCATATAAGCTTGACTGTCAGGTTCTTATTTTTATGAAAATGGACTAATATAGCCAAGCCAAAATAATGAAGACATTGCTCGTTGTAAATTAAATTTAGAATGCAAAAGCGTCTGTGCCAATTAAAAAAAAAAAATTCAAAGATAGACTTTACAGACACAATTTTCAAACCACAATTTATTGTTGGAAACTTTTTTTTTCAATGGGAGCGATGACACAACTTTAGATGGCAACATCCTGAATAAAACATTGTCATAAATACTCAAAAATGGTTTTTAAGGAAGGAAAAAGACTTGGTATTCGTATTACACCATGTAGCCTTTTGTCCCCTAATCTTCAACTTTATCCAATCTTGAAAGATTTATAGTTTGCTAATTCTATAAGGAAAAAGGATGTTCTCCTACCCACCAAGGTTAGTCAAATCCACTCCAGGCAGCGAGCAATGGATTAACACGTCACAGAACTCCTTGTAACTTTACTGCTACCAGGACACTTCAATTAAAGACCATGACACTGTGAATGTTGGAATGGACAGCTGGACTTACCTTCTCGTTGCTGAAGACATGAGTAAATTAAAAACCCTCAGCCTCAGTGTTCTTTGGGGTATCCCTATTTAGCACAGAGTCAGCTCTCATAAGCCTGATAGAGAAATATAAATACTGCTATTATATACATACATATATAGCTGGAGATTTCCAGAGCTCTAGAATATTTTTGGTTTGCTCTAGAAAAGTCAAATTAAGTTTCTGACAATCCCTTCAAAATATTAGGAAAAAGTTAGGTTGGAAACAGATACAGAGCCTTGATCCAAAATTTTCCCACTGACTTCTATGGGAATAAATCACACTACTGGGGTGGGTGGTCCCTCTGTCCTGCACAGTGGGCCAAATCACCCCCAGATCCTATCACACCATGTGCTGTGGTTTGGACTTACTGCTTCTTTCAAATGTCAGGTTTGGCTCAGCTGTGCAGTGGGAGGAGTGAAACAAAGGATGGGTTCTTAGCAGACTGATGCTTTTGTCTTCCCAACTTGTCCCTAGCCACAATTTAGAACATCCTAAGGTGATAAAATCTAAAAATTATGAGCAGCAGTAATCAGTCTTTAAGGGCAACACTGGGAGCTGGAAATCACTGAAATGCTGTAGTAGTTACCCATACCCATTTCCTGGCAATTTAGTCATCACTCCCAAGCATATCCTCATTTGGCCTTTAGAATCACTAGAAAAGTACAAGGAGACTGGAACTAAGCTGAGCTGTCTGCCTCCTGTCATGGTCCTTGGTTTTTCAGTTGTGTGTCATTCCTTTGCTCAAGACTAGTAAAATTTTCAGGAACTGGTTACCGCTGGTGCTCTGGAAGAATGACTAGAGCAAGTAGCAGTATCCTTCAAGTACTGGTAAAAGTTTCTTTTCCTTTTGGTGTTTCAGCACCTGCGAGCAGCTGTGCTTTGCTGGCCAAGTTGGCTAAGGTATACTGAAATCATGGAGCTATAAAAATTTACATAAGCTGAAAACTGGATCCTGTGTTTATTTTTTGGTTTGCTGTAGAGTGACTGCATAACCTGTTCTTGAAAATGTATTAAAGGAGCAAGTAAGTATAATGGTCTTTGTCCGCAAATGTAGTAAACTGCCACGACCCCTCTGAATTCCTGGAACAATATGGGTTTGCTCCTGTTTAGGACAATCACATACATGATATTACTTGAAAAAAGTTTTTCCAAATACCGTTAAACCTTAAAGAACAAATTTCAAGGTAAGGTTAAACATACTTCACATCTACAAATATTACCTGTCAACAAATTATCCTCATTCTTATGTCTAAATATGGCACTTGTCTCTCTGCTTTCCTTATCAGTAAATTCCAGCAGTGAATTGGAATTATTGTAATTATTATATTTTACCACCCGAAAAAAAAGAAAAAAAGGTTGTTCTGAACTTACTGCCTTTTCATCAAGTGTCTTGTTCTTGCATTATATGATTGTCTGAAATGGCAGTGATGGGTGTAACAAACAATTTCGCTAAAGCTCTCGTAACAATTCTCCCATACACTCTGTGCTGCCCAACTTCTTGCAATCTGTTTTGCATAAGCCCTGCACCGCTGTGTAGCTCTGGCCAGGTATGCTGTGCTCAAAAAAGGGAGCTGGCCTGCAGCACAGCAAGGCTTGGCTGCCAAGTGACAACAGGGTGGATCAAGTGGATGAAAGGTTTCCTCCATCTTTTATGAGCTGCCAAACACTACCTTAAGACACTTTAGTCTTTCCAGGGCTGGAAGACAGTCTAGGTGGGTATTTGAGAAATAAACAGCTGTTGGCCTCTCTAATTTGAGTTCTTTATGCAATATACATAGGCTTCTTTGTAGTATGCTTTAGCAGACATTTCTGTGATGCAGTGTCCTTGCAACTAGCATCTTGTGGAAAAGAGAATACATGGAAAATTACATCATTAGCTAACTTTTAGAACATACCACACCTGGTTTACTTTGTTGGTCTATACTCCTCCCTCGTTCCTTATTTTTCAGTTTTGACCCTACCTTTGAACGATGCACCTACTGCATTCCTTCCTTGTATTGCATGTTGCTCCTGGCATTTATTTAGCAGCAATGGGAATTTGACCTCTCACTATCAATGTGAGAGATAACTGTAATTCTCACTATTAACAGTGTTTAACCAAAACTGGTAAGTAATAAATTACACACAAAATATATTAAGCAGTGATGTTTTCATTACTTCTTTGTCTTTGCCTTGGTATTTCGTAACTATCAGAAAAATTTCTGTGAGATATAGGACTATAATAATGGAAATCCAATGTAATTGTTGTTAATCATGTTACTTTTCTGTGTCTTATCCTTCTATTCCACATTAATATCTGACAAAAGCTCTAACCATGTAAATCAGAGTAACGTCTCTCACTTCTGTGCACAATTTGAAATTTGGTCTGACATTTGAAAATCTCTTTCTTCTATCATTGTGCTAGATCTCAGTGGACAGTATGAAAAAGTTTGGTGGTCCTAGCTTCCGTCAGATGGCCAAATTATGAGCAAAATACAAAATTTTCTGGTTAGTAGTTTTACCAGTGTTACAGAGTGCTCAATAATAATTAAAGCTGGTAACAGACTGTGCAGTACATATTTTATGTAAAGAACAAGTGCTATGTGTTAGCTACAAATAGTTAAAAAAGATGTAGTTTTCATTAAATGTTACCTTTCTGTTTGATGTTAGAAGATGCAATGGAACAATTAATGAGATAATTTATTTGAAACAATGCTCTATGGGGTCCAAACTATTAGACAATATTTGTCACAATTATTTTAGTTTTAAAAAATTCAGCCAAGTTCCTCTCTGAATTTTTTTTAAAACTTTGAAACAGTAACTTTTCAAAACTCGAATACAGCTCTAATTATGAGTACTTTTTTTTTCAGTTATTTAACCAGATCTGCCTAGGATGCACTCTCTTTTTTGCATCTTTCACTTCTGTTTTTTAGTTGACATAAGCAAAGTAACTTTTCTCAGTATTATTGTGAAATGGAGGTGATGAAATGACAATTGGATAGATTTTTCCCTGACAGAAGACTGATAATTTTCATAATTCATTCCTGCATTGTTCCTCCCCTTTGCTTAGCTGCTATAAGTGACCCTAGGTTCTGCTCATCCTTGCTTGCCTTTCCTTGGTTCTCAGCAAGATTTACCTTCTTCTTTGTCATCCTTTTCCAGACCATTCAGCCCATATTACAAAATTACGAAGTAAAATAGTGATGTTCCTTTTATGAATAATAAACAGTATAATCTGAGAGTTAGAATAAAAGCAGAAGTCTCAGGCAGAAGAGGTTATAGTTTTTCCATAATGAATGTACCAGAAAGAGCATGCAACTCCTGGAAATTCTGCTAGCTACTAAGGGTAGCCCTGGGACCAGACACATGGGAGATGGAGAAGCACAGCTTTGCATTTGTGCTTGTGTATCAAAAGGCATGGCTAAACTCTTGGGTGCTGTGTGTACCCTGACTTCTAGGTCCCAAGATGGCACTTTAAGAATCTTCTGTGACGTTTTCTTTGAAAGGCCGTGACCACAGGAGGGCCATGCCTAATAAGAAGAACCAGAGCTGTTGTCATTGTTCTTCCTCTACAAGTAATGGCAGAAGTAATGAGGATGAGCTTCATCTCTGTCTATTGCAGAGCCCAAGGAGTACTCTGTGGGGATGATCAATCAATTAGGGATGAATCAGAAAAATATGTGCAGGGATTGCCATCTATTCCCAGGTCCAGAAATTACCAGTGTAGCCCAGTCAATGGATTTGTCCATGATGTTTCAAATGAAAATGTATGTAAAGAAAAATCCTTTCAAACACCAAAACTTGAAAAACCATGTAATTTTTGCCTCTTCACAGAAAACTCAGATTCAGCATACCAGTATTCTCACAATTTCAACTCAGGCAGTTTCTGTGTTACCCAGAAATATGACAAGTTCTAGGTATTAAACTATGTTTGCAGAGTGTACTTACAATAGAAGCTCTTAATGGGAAACATATTTATGTGATGTATTTATACAGTTTGTAGTAGAAGTGTGGAAAATAACAGTTTTGTAGCAATGATTAAAATGTGAATGCTTCTAAATAAAACAGGTTTTTCATTTGGTTTCTTGAGAAGCAGCTCTGATCTCTGCAAGCTTTATCATCTCTGTAATTTAAAACATAATTATAATGGAAGATTGTATATCTAACTATAAGACTAGTCATTAAGAAGCTTGGCATCTATCAGGTTGACACCTAGACCTATCATCAGGCAGTGGAGAGGGACAGCATCTCCCCAGCTGATTCAGCACATCTATCTTGAGCACCTCTCTTATGATGGGGTGAATTGCTCCCTCAAAGACCCCTCTCTCCATTAGCTGTGGATGCAGGCTACAGAGTGAGCTTCAGCTGACATCTCACTGCCAACAATCCCCTCCATTGCCAAACTTACTGCTCATAACAATTTCTAAGAATTTGCTGGTGTGCTATTATTGTCAGTCTACATTACAGATCCAAATTAGAAATGCAGCACTGTGTACTATACTTCAGCAAATCAAATTAATTAGCAGAGTTTCTCCTGGACAGTGTTTTGGAAATTTCTAGGGTTTTTCAATTTGGGGTTTTGGTTTGGTTTGGTTGGGGTTTTTTTGGTTGGTTGGTTGGTTTTGGTGGTGGTTTCGGGATTTGGTTGTGGTTTATTTGTTTTTGTTTGACTTTTTTGGGGGTGGGTTTTTAAAATCTATACCCCCGCCTCCCCCCCCCCAAAGAGAAAAACACTTCCCCTCCTCTTTCTCCTTGAAGGCAGAGAAGAAACAGACAAAAACCCCTATCTTCAATTTTTTTCTTTCTCCTTGAAAAATATGAAAACCAGCCATTAATTGATACTAAAGTTATGATACTAGGCTTCAGTATTATCTAAAGTCCAAAAAAAGCTCACATTTTCTCTCCATCAAATTAAAGAAAACCAACTTAAGTGCTTTGGGGGACTTTTTGTTTATCTTTCACTATCAATCTGCTGTTTAATTCCAAGTAGATATAAATTCTTACCAGATAAATTGTTTCCAAAATCCATGTCAATTACCATGTAGCTACAAAAATATGTAAGAATTTTAGCCTTCAATTTTTCAGTAAAGAAATCCATTCTTCTCTACAAAGCTGACTGCATGCTATACTAACAGAACAAAGAACTGCTTTGCTTAGTGCTACAAATAGTCTCCTTACTGAAAGTCCTTGTGTGGGATTAGATGTTTTATGAAATAGTTATGATTCACTTCAAATTCCATTAGGTCCCAGTTATCTTGAGGATGCCACAGAAATTTTCTGGCATTATGACAAGTTTTATTGAATTGTATGACAAAACTTTCTTCTGAAAAACCAATATCCTATAATGTTTATACAACAATAACTCACATGACAGATTTAATGTAAAGACTCATAAACAGTGCCGTGTCTTTTAAGCTGTTGTAAGTTTGACAAAAAAAGAAAAAAAAAGGAAAAGAACTGAAAAAATGCAACCTGAAAAGTGGATGTGTGACCATTACAAAAGGACAAGAAATCATATTTTGCCCAAGAATTATTCCCTATTTTGGTGTCACAAAATTCATGGTGCTCAGAAAAAAAGCATGTTTGCTTTCTCCTGATACAGTAAAGTTCTTTTGACAATATTTATGATTAACTTTATATAGACTATGCACTCCTTTTCTGAGCCATATTAAGCTCATAACATGAATAGCTTCCAGTAACAGGGTCTTTCAAAAGGAGTAGAATGTTATGTACAAGTTTCTGTCAGTTTTAAATCACTGTGTTTGTTTTAACTCCTAGCTACTGTGTATTGGTCAATTACACAAACTAGCTTTTAAACTATTTTTTGTGCTATTTCCTTTCTTTCAATGACGTTTACCTGGAATGAATTAATTTCCAGGTTCTTCCTTCTAATCCCAGTAATTTGGATTTGGGTGCATCTTTAATAATGAGAAGTAAAGTCTAAAAATGGAAAGAACAAAGCACATATTGGAGGACTGTTGTTACCTTTCATGTTGACAAAACTAAGGGAATGAACGTTACTTCTTAACATCTCAGTTCTCTGTGGAGCTAAATGCCCTCAACTCCCATTTAGTGTAATAGTTAATGGCAGATTAGAGCAGAAGGACTTTTTTACCTTAGTGGATAATATGCAGGTGGATGTTGCAGGCAGAGGAGATTTCCTCTTCCTCTTCTGAGTGAGCCGTTAGTTACACATCTGCTTCCCCTTCCTCTAATCTCTAGTTTACTTTAAGGGTAGCTAAGGATTTGCAACACAAAGCTGAAAATGTTTGTGTCATGAAATCTTAGCTCCAGCTTCTGAGCTGCCAGTCATTTGGGACTGAAGCTTATGGCTGTTATTTTATTGACTTTAGGAGAAAATGGATGGGATTGTAATGACAAGATTAGATTAGTAGGAGGTAGCTAGAATGAAGCCTATTGCAAATGAAAGAGAATGATCATGACCTTCATCTATGCATCCCTAGCTCCTACTACCTTCTGCAGCTGATTCAGAACTTCACAGAGAATTTAATTTGATGTGGTTACCATTTTGAGTTTGAAACTTCTATAGTGAGAGATCACTTTGAAACTTCTATAGTGAGAGATCACTTGTAATAACTTTTTAACACTTGGACAAAGATTAGATTTTTAAAAATACTTTTTCAACTATTGTATTTATCGAAATGGAAAATATCAGCTTTCTCAGTTTCACATAACTTTTGTTTCATAATTTCAGCTACTATTATAAAATGAACTGTGTAGAGATTATTGAAACAATAAAATCTTTCTACAGATGGGGTGGGACATTCTGAATATTGTTTTCAGTTGTGCTTTTTCACCCTAATTCTCCAAAGGAAAGCTTTTCAATATCTTATTTTGCCTGAAGGATGGGGATGTGGCTTCCTGATTAGTTGTATCCCTTTTCAAGCTGGTTTCTCAAAGGTGGTTAGATTTTAAGATTCAGATTTCATTTTGGTTATTTAGCTTGGATGATTTCTAGTAGAAAACAATTCTTGCCTGTTGTTTTGTCTTTCATCGGTTTCTATGAGAGCTCCATTCTTGGACAAAAAGCTAATTGTTTCTATAAAACCATGTCTTAGTTACTCCTTGACATCTAGGATTCTTCCTGGATATTAAGAACACAGCCATGGTTTTCCATTAAATGACACTGGCTTTCATTAACTTGAATTTGCAACTTTAAGATGAAGGGACAGAGTGAAGAAACTATTCTGCTCAGACAGGCAGTGGTTTGCTCTGAAGCCTCTAAAACTTCCCCAATATGAGACCCAGAACTGGTTTATTTACTCGCTGCTCTTGGGTAAGGCATTTTCCCCTTTTTTGTGTCTGAGGAAATTAGCCTTTCCAAAAAACATTTTAGGCAAAGATTTGGTAGACTTTCTTCCAATGTAGTTAATATTTTTCTGTGTTATAACGCCTTTCCTTCCTCAGTAAGCTGCACTGCCACATACAGCTCTCAGCAGCGTGCACCCCAATTGCAACTTCATAACAGAAGGAATGAATAAGAAGAAATAATCTCAGGTTGTGCCAGGAGAGGTTTAGATTGGATATTAGGAAGAATTTCTTCACCAGAAGAGTTGTCAAGCACTGGAACAGGCTGCCCAGGGAAGTGGTTGACTTGCCATCCCTGGAGGTTTTGAAAAGACGTATAGATGTGCTGCTTAAGCACACGGTTTAGTGGTGGACTTGGTAGTGTTAGGGTAAGGGTTGACTTGATGATCTTAAGGATTTTTTCCAATCTAAATGATTATGTGATTCTAAGTGTTCAGGCATTTAACTCAATGACCATTGAGGGTCTCTTCCAACGGAAATTATTCTATTCTATTCTATTCTATTCTATTCTATTCTATTCTATTCTATTCTATTCTAAGCCAATATCCTCCAAACTTCTGATGTTCAATGCAGCAATTATGAAAGTAAACTGATTTTCCTTTTCCTCTGCTCCTGGTTTCTGGCAAGGAGATTCTACCTCTTAGCAGATCATGACCTGGGCCCCAAGCCATCTGCCCTAGGAATCTGCAACTAAATGCAGTAGCGTAACCCAACAACACAATATATAATATCCCAGAACATTCTCTCTCTCCACTGGCTTCCTCTAAGAAGAAAAAAAGTAGTTAGTTGAAAGTCTTTCATTTTGCCTGCAAGATGATCGATGGCCTGGGCTCAGGATAGCTAAGGGCAAAATAGAGCATGGTCCAGAAATCCAAATTAGTAAGCCCATGCAAGTGCAGAGTAGGACTTTGTGGACGCAACAGTTTGCATCTGGAAGCAGTATAGCTGCATGTACTTGGCATTATGCCCAAGCTAATATACCCTGCCCTTTGTGTGTGAACGTGACTATTCTGCTTCCAGGCCTGATTTGGCAGTTTATCCAGAACCGCCCTTCTGGTTCTGAGGTTAACACAGGAGGAGCGAATCTGTCTGCAGCTGGCAGTGTGGACAGGCTTTCAAAGAATCTCTCTGGCACCAGAGTGGGAACCTGGGATGCAAAATCCCCTCCCCAGGCACAAGGCTTTCTACCCAGAAGGTAACGCTTGTCTGTGCAGAAGAAAAAACATTCCTTTCAAGAGGTTGGTCCAAAATTCTGGAATCAATTCTCACAGGAAAAGAAATGTTCAATAAAACCCCAACAACCTGTGTTGTCCCATCTATCATATGCCGTTCATGTGACCTACTTTTCTGCTAGATACATGCAGCACATTTATCACTCAGCTCTTCCTCACTCCCTCCCCAGAGCTGTTACCCAAATGCAATGATATACATTGAGTATCTCCTCACATAAATTGCATGTGACAGATATTAGTTATATGACATCATGCATTTTAGAAAGACATTGGGATATGAAGAGGTATAAGATTCTCCCTAGAACTCAATGGAATAGAAAGCGTGTATATTTTTGTGTAGTACTTTAGGACACATAAAAATTGAATTTGCTAAGCCTGTTGCTGCCAGATCAACCAGGACATGTTAAACTTTCAGGTAAAATTATTATTATGTTAATCCATGTTGTGTTATTGGTTAGAGATTACATTTACTTGTGCTGTATATTGTGCTGAGCACATCAAGCTAAACAAACCATAAATAACAACTGCAGGCAAATACTAGCTTTCTGCTGGGAAGCATCTTTTTCACGGTTTCAAAGCTGCTGATGAATTTCACAGCAGGCTGCTGACTACACAGGAGTAGCATTCTGTTAAAAATACTTGAGACTGCCCCTACTATTTATTGCTCATTATCAGTCCTCTTAGCCAGGTCAAGCTTCCCTTGAGGAAAAATGGAAATGGGAACTTTGCCTGAGGTGAGGTCTTCAGACCTATTCCTGTTGATCACATTTTTGGCAGACAGAGAAGAGCTGGGTGAAAGTTCGGGGAGAAGGAAAAGTTTTATTTTGAATTTGGAGCCCTAAAAAACTGCGCCAGCACAAAGCAAAACTGAATTAAAAAGCAAAACCTAAAACCCAAAGAGATTCCTTTGATTTCACATGCACTCTGGGCTTTGGATAACTTAAATGTGGAATTATACCTCAGCCAGGTGTATCTGAAAGATTTGTGAACTTTGTAAAATGTTTGATGAAGCTGGGCTGAATTTCAGATCTGTAATGAAACATGGAAGCAGGTGAGTTCCATGTGTTTTGGAGATTTTCTCATAAATAGTTTGCATTGTTCTAATAGTGACAAATTTAGAAAACTACCTTACCAGATGTATGCAGAAAAAAAAGCATGTAATATGAGGACCAGATAGAAAACCTGAACACTGAGCTGACTGCTGAGCATTTCTGCTCTTCTGAACTGAAGCAGAGCTGCACAACGCTGTGTCCAAGCTGAACACTGTCAGAATGTAATGGATGGGTTCTACGGTAAAGAGATCCAGATTAAAACTTTAAAAATAAAAGAAAGAAAAGAGAACAAGGACAATGTGAAGTTCTGAGTAATTATTTTCACAGAAGTTTAACAACTACGGTCATAAGGAGTCACAATGAAAGTGGTTATAAAATGTGATCTCTGTCCTGAAAGTTTTTAAATAGCTGAGTCCTGAATGGCTCACAGCAGCTGACTATCTGAGCCATGACTTTAATATTTTTATTAATAGTGTTTTGTGTTGCAACCAGGTTTACCTGAAGAGAACTGGCGAGTAAGACACAGTAAGAAGAGGCTTCATACTTCACAAACCTTATAGTTCATAGTTAGTGTTGGTATGTCACACTTAATGTGTTTGATTAAGTTTTAACGTGTAATATGGGAAGAAGCCAAATCTCCTATTTATGTATTTATAGAGATGGTTGGAAAAAAATATTCCCAGAAGAAAGTTTTGATGAATGTCTTTTGTATTTTCACTGCAAATGGAAAAACAAAAAAACCCTCATCAAAACAAACCTTTGGGTGAACATTTCCATCCAGAAACTCCAGCATGCTTTGTAGACCTAAACCTTACTATTTGCATGACTCTGAGTTTCCTCACCAGACAATATCTCACATGAGACAGATATTGATGAGCTGACACGGTACATGATGGAAATATCTGGTTTGATCTCTGAAGTGGTAGTTTTGTATGTCTATAAATATTAATATCTGTAAGCATAGGTATTTCCAGTATAAATTAAATTTTGTTTCAGACACCCCAGTTCATTCCAACAAATTTAAGTACTTACAGTGGTACTAGTAAATTATTCTAATGGAATTATTCTAATCCCCTTCTATAGTCAATGGAGAGATTGGACATCTCCAGAGGTCAAGCCCAAGAATATATTGACTTTGAAAGTGCTTTTGTGCTGTCACTGAGGCATAGCATTAGATGAGGTAAGTCAGTAAGTCGTGATCTTTCAGTATGGTTGCAAAATCAGAATAGATCTATAGAAGCTTTCCCCCATTAACTCAATATTTAAGTTTTCAGTAATAAAACCTTGAAGTGCTGGGACCTGAGTTGTGGACCCCAAGTTGGAGTTGACCTTTGAATGAGTCACAAGCTAGCAGAATGTTTTAGTTTTTCCTATTGGCTTCATGTTCCAGAGGCAGAATCTGGCCTACCTGTATCTCTGTGGCTCTGCCCTCAGGTGGTCATGGCTGGGGTGGTGGGCGAGGCCAGGATTATATTAACCAGGAACTAATTAGTTGGAGGAGCTTCCTGTTGGGTGTGGCTTCTGTTGGGGCTGGTTGTATCTTGCTGAGCTCTCTGGGTGGTGTCCTTCCATGTGAAGGCCACTGAGGAGCCATCTCTGCCTGTTGTGTCCAGCAGGTGATGCTGGCACCACAGTGGGCAGTGGAGGAGCTGGGCCCACGGGAAGCTATGGCAGAACTGTCTGAAAGAAGACTTCTGAGGGGATGTTGCTGAGTTCAGTGTTGGCCTGTGTGATCAGACAACTGATGGTAGCATAAAATGATGATGGCTGAACAGGCACAACAAATCTTTAAAGCCAGACACTGATAATTATTTTACAGATGAAAAATACACATATTTTTAAAAATTCTGTCATTTATCTATCCATAATCAGAATAAAGGTTAAATATATTTTTACCACAATGAATTTATCGAGAACTACTTCAACATTGCTGCTAGCTCAGAATGAGGCTCTGATCCAGTTCAAGGTCAATGTAGGAACTACAGACAAATGTTATGTATAAAAGAGGCTGTGGGAAGAACAGGCTGCTATGACAAAATATACTGGGGTTTTATTGTGATAAACTGGCAGTTTCCTTGCCTGCACTAAGTTTTATAAGCAAATTAACTTTCAGGAGCAAATAAAAATTAAGATGACTTCATGATTGCCAGGAAGAAAAGCAAAATTATCTCAACCAGAGTGTAGTTATCTTCAATTGCCTTGGAGTAGCACATCATCTTTACTGCTAGCCATAGCTTGGTATTATCTGATGGAAGAAACAGTGTCTCATGGTGGACATGCTTTACATAGTACTTGGCACACTTACTATTGGGCAACAACCGTTATTCATTTACTGCTGGGAAACAACATCTTGCCATAAAAGATGTTGGTATATGTCAATAATTCTTCCATTAAATGTTTCTCTAGTTTGCTATAAGAAATAAAATTCCCAGAACTCATGATTCATGACTGTACCTTATGGGCAGCAAAAAATGTCTCTGCCCTTTTTAAAAATCACTGTTCAATATGAACTTCATCTTTATGTATCATTTGTTAGAAGACTGATATTTTTGTGATTCATTTCACATCAAATTCATAGCTCTGAGTCACAACTAAAATATTTGCCAAAAGAATGTGAACAGCCTGTAGGAGCATATTTTGGATAAATAGCAACCTTATGCAAAAAGCCAGATTCTTCTACTCTTGTTTGCACTGGTGACTGTCCAGAAAAAAAAGCCCCCTGATAACTACCCATACAGTTACTACAGATTTACCAAATCCTAACGAGCAAAATTTAGCCCATTACCATGAATCAAAGGCTAAATGGCACTTACCGAGAGTGAAAATGGGCCAAGACCTACCTGCTCAACTCGTATAAAAGTTTCTAGTAATCTTAGAAGGAATTTTGTCTGATTAGGGCAGTGTTTGATTTTCTGTCTGTTCCCTGGAGAGTAGCATCTTTGAGTCGGTCAGCTTCTTGCTGCATTAGCAATTTTGAAAGTATAGGTAGGATAAAAACATTCTAATATTGTGGGGAATGTATTTACATGATAACAAAGTTGCTGATGCATTAACATTTTGCAGAGTATTAACCACAAAGGAATACTGTTCTAGTATTAAAATAATTTGATCTTGTCCCTGCTCTTTGTTGCTCATTATCAGTACTCATTGCCAGTTCAACATTCCTCAAAAAAATTTAAATCCTACCTTGGGAAAATGAGATAGGGAATATGTGCAATGGCTGATGACATCATCTGCTAGTAATGGCTATAAATATTGAGTGAATTTGTAAGTACAAATGTGCAGCTTGGAAGTTGCCAGATTTCACGCCTGTACACTTATAGCTTGCAAATTCATCACGTGCAGAATTTAGGAACATCATTTTCATCCAAAAATGTGTTCAGCTACACCTTGATGAAGACAGACTAGAAAAAAGAAATGCCAATCTCTACTAGAAAAAAAAAGGTGTCATATTTTATAGGATAATTTTTGGTTTAGTTCAGATTTTTAAGTTATTTAAAATGCTCCATTTATGTTTTCATCTAAGTGCCAGTTTGACATTTTGGAGACTTTTTAGAAATTAGCCTTTTGATATAACAGCAAGAGGGTTTCTTTCGTACTAAGTGCAGTATAAGTGAGTGTTAACAAAGCACTAATGCCATTTGGATAGGATAATACCAGCGAGTCCAAACCTCTTAAAAGTACATTCTAAACTATTATATTGCCAATTAAGCAGCAAGGTGGAAAATTCTTGTCTTTCTGTTGGCATAGAAAATGTCTTTCTAAGGTTTTTTTTTCCTTATAACCTCAAAAACAGTAAAGAAAACTTGAATTTTACCTTAAAAAGTTTGTATGTAGAGGTGCTCCTTAAATAACTTGTATGTTGAGCCAAAACAACATCACCTGGGAGAAAACTGGTAGAAAGTCAGGTTCAAAAGGGGTTGGATGGTTCCGGTAATGAACCATCAGATTTCATTTGTAACGATATCCTTAGATTTTATCAATTTACTTTGTGCTGATTTCTATCCAGCTTTCGTCACAGTCACTGAAAGTTTCTGCTGGAGACCAGCTCAAGCAGCAATGGCTCAGGATCACTTCTGAGCCCCTCACTAAACACTGGGCAGTTCGGATTCAGGAAGAAAGTTGAGGCGTATCTCAGATTACTGCTGTTTGAAATCTCTCCAGTTGTGTATGTGGAAAGAGTCACTGACATCAGTGTCAACGCAGTTCCCAGTGGACAGGGGCCCATCTTCTCACTGCTCTTCAACAAATAGACTGGAATTTGAATGCTCAGTTTGCACAAAGTAGTGATTCAAAGGGCATGCAGGTTCCTAAGTTTCTGCTGACCCTTCAGTCCCTGACTTGCTTGTGAGTCAGTGAGGTTATATGTAAGTTCTTATGGACTTATAACCAGACCATATTGTTGTTGCACGCTATCCCTACTCTGTGGTGTTACCAAGATGTTTCCATGTGTCTACATTAGGGTCTCTTGTTGGGATCAGATTTGGGCAGTAAAAATCAAGTCCTGTTCTCTAGTGCTACTGAGATTTTGTTCAGAGCTTAGGTGCAGGAACTAGTAATTAGGCTGTGGAAGCTCAGGCCTTGCTACACTAAAGGTCATTTGATTTTGAAATAAAATCTCCTTGGATGGAGTTAAAGATTCAGTCACATCCTGACCTTACTAGCCAAGGGCATTCCAAACTTTTTCATGCCTTTTCTTGATCCTTTTCCCTCCTTTTCCTCCTGAAGTGAGGTAGAAGAGTCAACATATAGAGTTCTTGTCTCCAAGTTGCTGATCCACCTAAATAAGCAGCCGCACAAGCAAGCCAACAAAGCATCCGTTTTTTGTCTTCACAAGTTCTCTGATCTGATGCAACACTAAGCACTCATGCTCCCACAAGAGGACTGTGAGTGGACTGCCATTTTTGGGCCATAGTTTGCTTTTGGGTAAATAAATGAAGCAGAAGACAACACACTCACCCCGACAGAAGGAGTGCAGAGGTCGTTCTTCTGTGTTTGTGTTCTTGCAGGTCCATGAGACAATCCATTTCCATCTAACTCCACCTCTCTTATTCCCACTCCTATAAATGGAGTTATATAGTCTTACAATTTAAAAGGAATCTTATTAAGAAAAAAAAGTTCAGGCATGTTTCTCCAGTCAGTTACAGTCATATAATACGTCTGTCTTTAACTGGACTGCAATAAAAGTTGATAATAAGTTACCAGTGCAGGTGAATCTATACTTTGTGATCAATAGCCCTATTATTTTCTTTTGAAGAATATATGCAATATCTGGATTCCTCCACACACTGAATTGTAAAGCCACATTTCTACCATCTTTAAACTCCAGGGACTCCAAATGAACAATTCTCTGTCACAGTATAATTAACATTTTAAAAGCCTTATTCCTTTACTTGTGTGCACAAATAGTAGCTCAGAGTATGCAGAAGCATTCTGAATGAGCAATTTTTTTTCTTGATGATATAAAAATGTTTTACAAAAACCAGGATTAATCTTAATTAATTAGCTTCATTAGACAACTGATCTGTTCCAATTCCTACCTGCTCAAACATATACATCAAGTATTCCACTCTATATTTATTATTTACATGTATATTTCATTTTAGTGTGTGATTTTATTTTCTGTAACAGGTCTATTCCTAGCTACAGTTTAACTGGCTACAATACTACACTGGTGTATGTCGTAGAAGGTCCTGTTCACAGTACAGAAATTTGAAAATCTGTGCTTGGAACAAGTGTGAGAGAACACATATATGAATAAATTAATTCTGACAATGGAAGTCGAAAACAAACCAAGAAGACATAAACACATTTATTTTCAAACTTAAATGAATATTTTCAACAATTATAAATAAAATAATTAACATCTTATACCACATCTTTTGCAACAAACAATCAACATCTTTGAATACTGTGTTATGGAAATTCATCCACATGCCACATTGTTTTAGTCATTCCATTATATTTAGTGCCTTTGTGTTGGCCTTCCTCCCACTGCTAGTAATCTGGATCCAGGGAATAATCTCCAGGGAACTATGAGTTTGTTTGGAGGGAACTGTTTTTTCCTCACATGTGGACTCTAACTGTTAAAACTCCAAACAATTCCTCATAACAGTTGTGAGTCTGAGCTAAAAAGGAACAGTAATAGCTCATCTCAAGGGAAGAAGGTATTTCAGCTGAATGAACAGAAACTGATACTGCACAAGCAGCTTGAGGTAAGAACAATCCGGTTCTGCCCAGTTCTAGAAGCACATTATCATGAAAATGAAGAGGCAGAAAGCTGAGTTACATCACCTCATCAGCGCTATCACTCACTGACCTATTTTCCCAAAGTACAAAATACTATTTTTGGCTGTTTTCAGAAATATCTGATAACTGCTGTGTTTCCTATTATCCTTGCTATTAGCCTCATAGGCCATCCATATTATTTTCCTTAGGGATAGTAGTGAGTCCTGCAACAGTAAGGAGTCTCCCCCATAACTTTGTAGACATGGTTAAAAAAGGACAAAACCATGATCAACAGTTGTACAGCACAGGAAACAGGACGGAAGCAATTAGGATGAATAAATACTAATGTGGGGTCTTATAACAAAAGTCATCCAAATTTAGATATGGCAATTCCCACCAACACACCTGGAGAAGAACCTCACTGGGCTCCTAGAATTCAGCTTACTTGGCTTAGTTTTTTGTAAATAATTTTACAATGACGTCCTTTTTAAAAATGTCACAAAAAAGTCTATTTTTATTTTATTACCCTTTTTTTTTTAAGCTGATGGTTCTTACAACTTGTTTAATTGCCCCTTGAATCTGCTACCTCACATAGTTATTTCCACCAAAACATAAGCTACACTTCCATATCTTATTTTCTAAAGGATTTCAATTTATGCATATGACAGGTTTAGGAAAAATTAAAAGTATATGTATTTCTAAAGTTCTCACACAATTAAAATATTATTTTTGCCAGCAACATATAAAGAAAAGAAAAATACCTTTTTTCTGCATTATGAGTGTCTAGATGAGCATATAGATGATAAAATATCAATGCACTAATAATAAAACATTTTAAATTATGTATTTAGATTTCATTTTCTGCACTCACATTTAAGTAGTTCTGCAGGTTTGTGCATTTAGAACATTATACTGGAAAGAGTTTGCATGGATTTTCCACTGCTCACTGCAGCCACCCACAGCCTGAATACACAGAAACATAGAATCATTTAGGTTGGAAAAGAACATCTCACATTTCAGTAGTCCCTGTTGTATTTGCCACTGATTCCACTGAGAATACATATGGAGTCTTTGAAGATGAAAGATGCTAAATTGCTACACATTACTACAATTCCAATATAAAATATTAATACAGTTCTGGAGGGAAGAGAGAGTAGTTCCCCCTCTCTCTTTTAAATGGATTAACATACCAAATAAGCCCTTTCCCCCCCGCTCCTATTTCACTGGAAAGTTTTACAGCGTACTGTGGTTCTAGCTGGTTGTTGGGCATTGCTGGTGACTGAAGCATCACAGGATTCCCTAGCCATAGAGTTTGGTTTGCATCCTGATGACATATGGATTCAGCTAGACCAGCCTTGGCATCACTGGAGCTATAGCAGAACTGAGTTATTAATCCTTAGTCTCACTTGGAAAGACTTCAACGAACCTGACTGTTTTGGATGACATATCTGGGCTCAGACTCTCTGTGGTGCTGAGCTCCCATGGACATCAGATGCCTGAACCCCTCTGAGACTTGGATCTTTAGACTGTGATGACACAAAATCAGCATTAGTAAAGAATTAATCTGTTATCAAAGTGTCTAGGGAGGGATTTTCACAAAAATTGTTGTGAGGCACCCAACTCCTGTTGCCTGCTGTAGCATGGCATGTATGTCAGTATGCCAGCTCACCCATATGACCTGCTTGTCAGACAAACATGTCACCTGAGGTTTTTGACAATCAGGAATTTCACCCATCTATACTGTTTTATATAAGGCAAACTATTTGGAAGAGATATATTGCTTGTAATGACATTTTCAGACAATGCTACATGTGTGAGAGAGACTGTCTATAGCCTGTAGTTAAGACATTGGCTTGAGGTGGGTAGAGAAAGGACAGATACATAGATTCAAGCTAATATTGAAACCACCAGACTGTCATAGCCGTGATCAACTCAGGCAAAGGAGGAACAATTTGAAGCAGTCTAGCCTTCTTGGGAGCTCAGGTTACTTGCAAAGAAGGTATGAAAAAAAGAGGCTAGATTGTGATTAAATCTATTGATTCAGGGTACTCCTGGACAACGTAAGCTCTTGAAAAGGTAGCATAAATATATAAGAAAAAGGAGATCAACAAAGTCTCACACTCCTGTCATTTAAGGATGTTCCAATAAAATAGGATACTGATCTGAAGCCATTTGGCTTTACTTCTGAAAACTCGCAGCATTGCCTGATTTCCACAACAGAATGACCTACATTTCAGTCAAAAAAAGTGCAGTATCAGTAACAAGATTCAGACAACTCATTACAAAATAAAGTTTGAAACATCAAGTGAAAGTCACCTGACAAAATGTAACTGCTTTCTATCTACATCTTAGCTCGTCAACCCAAGCTCCCTTTAAATTCAATAGAGAAAAATAGATGGTTTAGTACAATTAATCTTAGGCATTTTAGATATTAATTTTAGGATAAACTGAGTTGCAGTTTAGCAGAGTCTGTTTTTCCCCAGTGACTATAAAGGGCCTAACATGATAAGCTCAGATGTACATGTCTAGACTGTACATGTTTATAGTTAGGCGATTGAATCCCATTTGTTCAACCTACTACAGTTAGCAATGTACAAAATGTATTTACCCCACATGTCATTGTTTCAGTGAGAATGGAAAAAGCCAAGCTTTATATTACTTTTTGATCTGCTTATGGCTGTTGTTGAAGACAAATGTTTGAGGAGATGGACCACAGGTCTGAACGAGAAGGGTTAATATTGTGTTCCTATGTTCCTAATCTCAACGCTGAGAACATTATAAAATGTAGAGGGAATGAAAAAGTAGCTTAAAGTTTGAAATGTAACAGAGTGACCATCAAATGAAAGGACCCTAGACTTAGAGCTAGAGAAAAGACAGGCTTATAAGATAAGGAAAAGCTAAACAATTTAGACTGAGCCTCTTATGACCCAGTTCAAATATTTCTGGTGGGTTACATGAAGCTGACCTACTGTGTACTACATAAAGCATGAAGTTTAAAAGGTATGAAGAAAATGCAGTTAAAGGAGCTCGTAAATGAGATTGTCCCTACCAAAGATTTGCAAAACACACTAAAACCATAAAAAAGTGGCTTTTAGAAATGCAGCATTTCTAGTTATTGTCTACAATTGCTACAATAGCAGAAGGGATTATCTGTCCTTAATCAGAGAGTGTACCAACTGTTCAAGAAATTTAATTCGAACTTGTGTTAAGCCAAACATTTAGGTGACTGAATTTTTATATTACAACAGAGACTACAATGAAAGAGGAAATATAAGCATTTTATATGATATACTGAGTAGTTTATAGCACATTAAGTGATCATGTAAATGTCACAGATAACTCACATGGTCCTAAGAAGACATAACTTATCCATCTGTTTTTGAGGCAGGAAGGATGGGAAAACTCAGATTTCATTCAGGAACTACCCATCCTTTTTATTGACATTTCTTGGGCTCCTGGATCCATGTTGTGTAATTTTCTGTGATCAAGTAACATTGCATTCTGTATTGAGGCATGGGAAACACGAAAGGACTGTTGTTTCTGAAAACAGAAAAACACTGTAAATTTTTTGTTCTATTCCACAGAACAAACAAATTTTTAAACCTCCCTGTAAAATGTTATTGCACAAATATTTTCATGAGTAACCCATATGCCAGGTAAAGAATTATCAGACTTTGTCCAGTTTTACATAATCCATTCTTTCTTTTGAAGACAGAAGAACATATGAAGCTGTATCTTTGAATCCATTTAAGGGCTTTAGAGGGAAGAAAAAGTCTGTACCCCCATGTGGAAAAACTTCCATTTAGAAAAAAAACAAAGGCATAGACAGAGCCTGTAGAGTGTCCATTAGCACAAACCTCACTGGCAAAAATCTCTCCTGGAATTAAAATCCCGTAACTTAACCTCAAGATCATCCATCCTTTTTGGGTGTTGTGGTCCATCTCATTTCTGAATGCCACATTTGGAAAGCAATTTGAAGCAAAACGTCTTCCACTACTACAATATTCTTTTCTCTAATGAGCTGTCTCTGTTTTGTGCCAGTAACAGCTCTGCTTTGTGGTCAGCTAACATACTATTCATAGCTACTATATATCCCTCTTGGGATCCATTTCTATATTCCCAGTCCTTCTACTGACAAAAGAGTTTTAGGTGGACAAGGAACACAAGATATGGCCCTGTTCCTAAAAGAACCCCGATCAACAGCCCAGGCCACGCATTTAGGCTTTATGAGCAAACATATAACACAGATTGAGGAACTAGTAAATAAAAAGGATATAAAAATTCAGTACAGAGCTTTTAAAAACACTAAATATTCCTCAACAGTATAGATGCCCAAATGTTTAAACCTACTTTATGGTGGGGGTAGAAATATTCACTGTACCAGTTGAGAGAAGCATAAAAACAGACTAGTAAAAACATATGAGCTTTAATCAGTGTAGCCTTATTTGCACTTATGTAAAAATACTCTGAAGTTTTCAATTTACAATTTTAAATAATTAGACAACTATAAAAATCAAACATCATTCACAGTATAATTTAGCTAATTAATGAATCAAAGTACTAAAATGGTTGCCTAAAAACCTCCACCCATGCCACTTCCAATCTTTCATAACATAGTCCAAGTCCTGTCAGACAATTAGCTTCTGCAGAATGAGACTAGAATGTCATAAAGTAAGCTTATTTTATACAAACTCATGGTCTTCAGCCCTATATCTGCTGATTGTTTTGACTGCTATACTTAAAACAGGATAACCTTTATTAATTTTTTTGCAATAAATGATTTATTAAAGTGAAATTCTCAATGATGTCTAAAGCCTTAAAGTTGTCAAAGCTGCTTCTGGCTATCTCATGGAAAGTCTGCATACAAACAACTTTACTCATTGAGAGGTAGACTGAGCACTTGAGTTTGGAGAAAAAGTAGCACTTATGTTTAATTTGCAAACAGAATGGGAGCACCTTTGACTGAAGCATGTTTTTTGTTTTCTTCAGAGTAGTCTTGTTACTTAAAGTTCAAGTGCACAAATCAGTGAGTTGTGAGGGACAAACATATTTTGGCATTCAATCATACATACATTGAAGCAAATACAAGAACCCCGTTCTTTCAGTTTCAGGAACAAACAACAAAGTAAAGGAGAGCTACCAAAGAGTAAGCCATAGCATGCCGTAAATAAAAAAAAACACTCTTATTTTAATAAATTACAAGCCATGCTATTTATTGGCAAGAGCTGCAGGTTTCTAACCCTCTCTACAGTCCTGGTTCTTCAGATATTTCTCCAAGTTAGGCAGCATTAATTGTTCACCTTTCCTCCAATTGGATTTGATGGTTGAGTGTTTATCTGTAATGAATTCCTGCATTGTAGAAAGTTGACATGATTATTTCATAAATCATGGAGACAGAGCTAAAAAAGGCAACAAAATCCACAAACTGTCTTTTAGAGATTCATAAGTAGAACTAAGTGACCCCTTTACCCTGAGGACCAGCTGGGTGGATGCCAGCACACACTGCCAGTCATGGATCTGCTCTGTGCACCTAGGTGAGAAGAGTGCTGTGGAAAAATAAAAAAAAGTTTCATGAAAAATTAAAGGTAATAAACACTAATAAGATTCTTGTGAGTGCTTACAGTCTGCCCGTGACTGAGGATGGTATCAGTACTCAACATTACACCAATAATTCATGAAGAACAAGGAAGTTAATCCCCATTCTGTGTCTGAATTAATTAGCCAAAATAGAAAACAAAACTGGCAAGACACTGGGTGTTTGTGTGCCAGTTTATGGGGCCTCCATAAACCAACACCAAGAGAACACAGCTAACAATTTTGCTGATTAAAACAGTAATGACTGTTCAGATTTTACATATTTAGCAACTGAAGCTACTAATGTGGGATCTGGCCTGCAAAACCAAATATGAAGTTAATTAAATATCCAAAAAATGTTTGTGAAGCTACAGAAAGAAAAGCATTTGGTTTTCAATTTCCTTTATGTCCCCACCCCATGAATCCCCCCCAGGCCCATTTCCTTTTCTTGTTCAAATTGAACAACAACTTTCCCAAGAAACTTAAGAGCTGGATTTTTAACGTAGGTTAAGAGAGCTGGTCACTCAATTTAAGCTCATTTTCAGTGAGATGTGAACACCTCATTCAACACATTTCTTCTTATCTAAATCAGGCACTAATTAAAGATATTAAGTAGTTGATAATGTGAACAATACATACGAAGTATACATATGAAAAAAAAAAGAAAAGAAGAAAAGATTTATCATCACGCTACTCTCTTTAGGGGATCTTTCTTTCTTTCTCATACCACAAAAGCCAAAAACCGATTACAGTTTTTGTCCAAGCTCTGTCAGCCCTCCAAATGGAGACCAAATCAATATTTCTTTTGCACTTGTCCCAAGGACACAGAGCAGCCTGTTTTCATTAATGAAGCCACTCTTGAGATACCCCTGGGTAATCAAATGAACGTCTGGTTATAATTATAGCCTAGACGCTGGGATGCTTACTTTAATGTAGCGAGCAAGGGTAGCAGTTGCAATGAAAATGTTGACTGTGACAAGCGTTAGGAGTGAGGGTAGTTTTTTGAGGGTCTCCACGGGGTTCATGCTAACTATGTTAAAGCTGTCAGGGATGCCAGCCCCAGCCTACACAATGATTTTGTCTTCACCCGCTTCGGCTATGTAGCTCATAGTTTCAATTAGTATTAGCAGCTGACACAGTAGCAACATAGAGAATGAGCCTCTTAAGGTATTTCTCAAGGTTGTTCTCAAGGACAGTGAAGTAAGCAAAAGTTACAGCTTCAAAGCGTCATGGTCCCATTGCCAGCTTCTAATACAGCCTCCTGCACAATCTAGGATTCCAAACAGCCATTATTTTCTGAATCTGTTCTTTAAAGTGTACTCCTAAACTGGTGCTTGTCTCTCCATGGAGGAGGAGTATTTTTCCATGTATACTTTGTAGACATCTCATCTCCTATAGAACTTTAAAGTAACAAGTACATGCCTATTTTAATCTCATTTTCCCCTCTTTCTAATTCCACAAGACTTCTCTTGGTAGACCACAAGTTTTTGCAAACCACATGCCAACTTTTTTCAGAATAAATAAGGAGAATCTAAACTGGAGTCAAGTTGTAGCATCTGATAAATATCAAGGGAGCTGATGTGAAAAGCAGTTTGTGATTTTCAGGCCTGAATTGTAGTGGCTGTAGTGTTACCATAAAATGGTCTGATCAAATGATTAAATGAAGCTTTATATCTTGAAGCATTCTTTTCTTTACAACATTCATTTGATAGCCTAAATCTTTTCATTTCCAGTAACCAAAAGGATTTTTGCAGGTATTGAGGGCTGGTCTAACTTAGTTGTCTGGAAATTAGCAAGCACTATGGTGAATATTTCTGGAAATCTCATCCTTCAATCCCAGTTTGCTCTAGAGTGTAAAGAGAGAGGGAAAAGTAAAATCAACAACTGGAAGGGCAAAGCTCAAATTTAAAATGGGAAGATGGTTCATTAGTTTAAGTCTTGAAAATCAGGGTGTATAACTTTATTCAGTTGTGGTTGTTCTATGATAGAGATATGTCAGTACAAAAACAGCTACAAAAAACAGGAGGATAGCAATCTTGAGATACACGGTTTGACTCTGATCACACACTGCAAAGTGTCCTGGAGAATTATCCAGCTCAGAATGTATGGTTTTCAAAAAGCAGCATTTTAAACAGCCTATTTTTTGAAATCAGCCAGTTAGGCACAAAGTAGATCATGCTAGAAAATCCTCCCATGTCTGAAGGTGGCCTAAGTGTCTAATTCAAAGCTGCAGGCACATGTTCTTACATGCATATATGTAGATATATCTATAGAAGGTAAACTATGTTCCCATGTTCCTTCCTTTCCTTAGTATACATCCCCTCCCTCCCCAAGAAGTACTGTATCAGTCAGATCAAAATCTAAACTGCAAAGAGGCAGTGCTGCTCTCTGTACCCTGATTCCTTACTCCGTGTTTAGATTAGCATGAAAAATCCAGAGGGGTCTATCTGATTTCTCTTCTACAGTGCCCTTTCCATAGTGCAGGAGAACTCAGTGTACAGCAGGGTGCTTCCAGGAAGTGAAGATGAGGCATGATATTTGCTTTCCCATATCTAACTACTGTTTGAAGAAAGATCCTGCATTCTGGGAGCAGAAAGGTATTGAGGTTTTCCTGACCTGCATGCCAGGAGTTAATAAGCACTTCTGTCAAAATCAGGACTCTTCTTCAGGAGGCCCTGTGCAGGCATGCAATAAGAGAGAGCAAACCCCAAACCTAATCCCAGAGGACTGTCATTCTAAATAGACCAGAAAATGTGTGGGAGGCCTCAAAAAGTGCTGCTCAGTGACAAAATCAGGAATAAAATCTGGGTTTGTTGGCTCCTCAGAACCCCTCTGCTGCTACTAGTGCCGAGTGAATTGCTCTGGTCTATCCATTCCCATATGACTCAGCTGAAAAAACTATGAAGGCCAGAAAGAAAGTAGCCTAGAAACAGCTGTGGAATAAATTAGCTCTTTACATAACATTATTTCATTTACTATTTCATGGAAGTGAACAAGCTAGAGACCATGTTGTGGTTCTGCAGATGAGCAGAGTGATATAAAGTAGAATAACACATATTTTAAAAAAAACAAATGTCGAATTCTTGCCTGCCGTAGAACCTGAATGCTGAGGGGTTGCCCCTGCTTGAACAAGGCACCAATGGCTTTCAGCAGAGCTCGGTGACGTACATACTTCCATAGGGTTGGACACATGCCGTTCTGTTGGATGTACATTGTGTTCCATGCACACTCTAAATCTGTGTTGTCAGTACTTGCATGTGACTCAGAAGGAAAGTATTGATAGTGGATATGGCAGCAGATTGCACATGGCATGGAACTTTACACATTAGGCTTGCTAGGAGATATTGCCACCTATTGTTTTCTATCTTGATTGCATTGCTTTCTTAATAAGTAATTGGGTTTGCTGCATTTTAACAATGTTCTAGATAGAAACTTAATGAGATAAAAATCTGCATTTTGTTACTGCAGTTAAATAAACATAATTTTCATGCAGTAACGGGTCTTTATCTATCTTACTGGTTTATTTAGCAAACATCACTGTAATATTCAAATTTTGCATGGACCTATAATGTCAAGCTTATATCAAATTTAATAGTATTTTCCCTCCTTGAGTTCTAGACACCTTTGCATATTTTATCTTTCATATGCAAAGTCTCTCTGTTATTTAGAAAAGTGTATAAAAATGTATGTTTCTGGTTCTTTTAGAAATAATCAGATGCTGTTATACTAAACTGTATTTTTTTTTGCTATAGAGAAAAAAAAGAAGACCTCTTTAGCAGGTTTAATAGTTTATTTTTCTTTTTGGAGAGTTCATTTACTGCAACACATAACCCCACCAACTAAAACTTTTCATTAATTTGTCTTGATTTTGCTTTGGTCAGAAAGAAGCTGGTATGGTATGATGTTTGTCTAGCCAATCTATTTAGTTTTAAAAGTTGCCTATATTAAATGAAAACCATTCAAAAAGGAAGGAAGTGAAAACCTGAAAGCCTGAAAACAACTATCTATCTCTCATTTTTTTCTCTTTTTAATATGAAAATCTAATAAGTTTATTCTCAAACAAGATCTCAGCTGTTTTTCACAGATTTTTTTTTTTTATTGAAAAATGTAAATATGTGCCTGATTTCATGATCCACTTCTTCTGATCCTTGTTGTATGGCTAGCGCAAAGTTATTCCACTTCATCTGTCTTGAAGTGGCTTGAAGACTCAAATGCAGATACTAATATAGCAATGTTGGGGTATGGAAAATCAAAATGAAAGTCCTAATACAACTTGGAAGCTGCTGGATGAACAGGAATGTTACTCCCAGGGGAGTTTCCATATCAGTTATTCAAACCACTGTCCCAGTCTTTATGAGTAGCGTGTTGGTCTCTCTGTACATGTTGGTCTATCTGGATGTGATATCAGGACTTTTTCACCAAGACAATGAACACAGGCTATCAGAAGGAAATGTAGCAGCTAGTTGCATATGCCTTTCCAGCAGAGCAGCCTGTTTTGTGTCACCATGAAGTCAAGCTGTGGCACACTGATTCTGAGAAAGAATGAGAGTCCCGAGGGTCACAGCAGAACATAGGCTTTGTGAAATGGCACAGTGGGAAGAGACTTTTAAAAATCCCTGACAACAAAAACAAAACCAACAAAATCTTATGTAGAGAAAGAGACAGAAAAAGACCAAACAACTCTCCGCTGTGTTCGTGATAAAAACATGGAGTGCAGTTGTAGCCATAGGCCAAGTACAACAAGAGAACTAGGATAGGAGTTCTTCAGAAATATACGATGCTTTGTCAGAGATGACTGGACAAATTAGTTCTGAGCATTAGACATAGACCAAATGGTATTTATTATCTCAACATTTAATTTCATCTTGACGTGAAAAACAGGAAAAATGCTGTTCAAGCTCATTTCTACTTGTTAACTGGCACTGTAGCACATTCTCTAATAAATTCATTATTTCATGCTATAGTTACGTAGTAATTCTCTTTGAAGGGCAGTTGTTCCTGAGCCCTATTCATCATCAGGTTCAAGAAGACTGTTACATGATTTCAGAATTACTTACAGATGAATTTGAGAAACTTATATTAAATTTGTCAAGATTTATAAGCATTATATAGAAGAAAGATGTTAAAAAAAGCAATTATTCTGCTTGTGGAAAACAACTGGGAAAGAAATTTAGATTATATTAGTGCAGAATCACCAACCACTTTTTTGTAGATACATATAATCAGTAGATGCTCCATCTCCTAGTGTTTTCAGATTATACATTTCTGGAAAGAATACAGTAGTTAAACATAAAAACTGTCTTTAATATACAGAGATCTAAGTTATAATAATAATGCTATGATTTAGTTATATATCAAGGTTAGATTAGCTGATGTAATAGTTTGTCTGACCTAAAACTCTCCAGAACAAAAATATCCCAGAAAAGGAAGAACACTTTACAGGAGATTTTAGTAATTTTTGTCATACTCATCTCAGAACACTTTGAAAGCGTAATATAATAGTAGCTGAAGTCAGAGGCAATAAACTTGTATGACCTCATATCACTTGGGAATGTCATTCAGCCATTTTCCTACAGCTTTCCATGATAAATGTTCTAAGGCTTTGTTTTTAGAAGTTACAAATGGGTGGATATTTTGGTAACTTTTTAAAAATATTGAAATTTTTTTAATGCTTACATGAAACAAACTTCATTACACTTGTGTTTTTATGTTTTTAGGAATGCTCTATGAAATTTTGCAGTTTACCAGACTCTACAGAGATTAATTCTTATTTTATGATTTTTTTACTCAAGGGTCAACAACTGGTAGGATCCTTGATATTTTGTGATGCTGGTGATTTTGTTTGTATTATACAGACACTCATCAGTTCTGCTATCATATATAGATCTTTTTTCTTCACCATATGATCTAATCTGGCATGGAAGAATGTCAATCCCTAAATAAATAAATAGAATGAAAACAAATAAACTTTCTACTAGCTGCTGAATTGTCTCAAGGGAGACAAAATTTTAATGAACTCACACAGTGGTATCAGTGCTAAGTATATATTAGAATGTGTATGTTATATATTAGAATTGTGTAGTTAGTAAATAAAATCATCAAATTTAACTGAACTTAAGATGACAGAATCATAGGATAATGCACGCTGGAAGGGGCCTCAGGAAGTTATGGCACTTGCTCACAGCAGGGTCAGCTATGACACCAGACCTGGTTGCTCAGGGCTTGTCCAGGTCTTGCAAACCTCCAAGGACAGAGACTACACAACCTCTGCAGGCAACCTGTTTCTGACCTAATTGAGATTAAAGCAAATGTGACTGGTTTTACCTCTCTTGACATATTGAGAAAATAAAATTCAAAATAAGGTTGTTTAGTGTGGTGGGTTCATTTCAGACTGAAATAAATAACTTTTTCCATTTCCAACAGACAAAAGAAAATCAGGGCTAAATTCATCATGCTCGATGGGAGGAGGTAGTACTAATCCTCTCCAACCCAGTAGCAAAGCATTACAGAATGCACCCAAGATATCTGATACTGCCTCAATTATCTCAATTTGTTTCAGGGCATCAGAAGCCATCTCTTACTACTTCCAGAAACATACATTCTCTTATACAACTACAGGTTACAGAATTGGGAGGAAGGCATGCTGTTTTGAAACTGGAAGTGGTCGGATTTGAACTGAAGTCACCAGCAAGCAGCTGGGCATCTTCATTACTAAATACACTTCACTGAGGCTGAAATCACTCATGATGGAGCTAGATCACCGTGTGTATTTAAATGATCATAAAGACAGAGAACCAGGGCATGAAAATGACTTAGTGGCCCAGCAATTAGCCATGTACCCAGGATGTCCTCAACTGTGCTCTGGGGCACAATTAATTATTCTTGTCAGTTAGAACTCTCTTATTGTCAGGAGGAATATGTCTTACAATATCCCATAGATTGTAATTTTGGCAATGTCTCCGGTGGTGTCATAGTACCATTAAAATTTTTAGATGTAGGGAACTGAAACAAGGTATTTTGCAACTGTACTTGTCTCTAAGCTATTTGGTGAAAAGATGGCACCTTATTCTCCTCTGACACCTTTACCTTTCTATGTATGTGTACTGCCTATATATGATAGAAATCACAATTTTCAGTAAATTCATAACAAATCTGACTTTAACTAGAAATTCTACATAGCTCCAGCCTGAACCATTTCCCACTCTCTTCAAAAACACTTGGCCTTGGGCTTATCCTTGTTATACACCCTATCAAATCTAATGTCGACTTGTTCAGTCAGCTTCCACCATCACTTCACTAATGGTGCCAGTTCTTATCATCATCTCACAGACGCCTCTGCACCCTCTCCCACTTCCCTTCATGCCTGGGAAGAAATTCTCATCCATGTTTTCAGTCAGGCTATTGTTACTTATTCTACCCTTCTTACAACCTGCTTCTGGTGAGATACCAGCACTGTGGATATTTAGATCTACTGAGATTATACATTGTTAATTGTACATCAGGACTCTAATGCTGTTTAGGATTTACTACACACAACTATAATAGAATTAATAAGTAGTGACAGATCTTACACCAAGATTGAAAAGGGTATGACTTCTCTTATAGAAAGGTGAATCCCTCCTTATCCCTAGAATTGCATATTATAGCTTTGCTAAAGGACTGTTTAAGATCAAAACTTGATTCTCCAGAACATGTTTGTCCAGGGAATAACTTATGAAAGTAGGACAAAAATGCCAAAGGATGTGCATTGTCAGAAATGCAATTTAGACAGATAGGCTAAAACATAAATAAGAATGTCACCATGAATGACCAAAATTATGAATCTTTTGAGAAACTTCACTGACTCAAGCAGATGTTGTTAAAGACAAACTGATTTCAGACACTTTGTTATGTCTATATAGTTTTATTTAGTAAAACTTTGCATGTAGAAAATATTATGAAATGTTGACCTCATTTGAATGAAAAGGAAACTGAAAAATTGAGATTTCCTACAGGGCTGACTTTCTAATTTTCTAAGGTTAGAACTATCTGCATATGTTTTTCATAGGGGCTGAACAGATCTGGGGAGAGGATGTGAAGGTGTAGCCAGGAAGCCCTTGAGATCTTGCTCCACAGCAGATAAATCTGATAGATATTGATAAGGAGGTTCTTGAAGGATCAAAGCTGTGTCTTTAAGCCTAGGCAGAGACATACAATGCAGATGGATGAACAAAATGTAGAGGGGCAATACAACACCTGTATCTGGCATCAATCATCCAGGAGCCACAAGTCATGCCACACACAAAATCACATAAAAAGATGAGACCGTCTGTTTTTCAGGTCAGACTGGTGCCACATTTTTTACCATTTTTGGAACTAGAAATGTCCTTTATTTCCTCTCCCTTTTAAATTAAAACACCTTCTCACAACTCCAGAAATCAGACCTCAAGGAGAAAACCCACTAACCACAAACAGTGGATATCTAGGCAATCTTATGGGAACAATAGTCACACCCTCAGCAAGTAAGGAGGGCACCTAACAAGATGATCAGATGGTTGCTCTTCTGCAGGGTAGGATTTCCTTCCTCATGCATCTCCAGTTTCAGGCTGCTTTGAAGGCTATGTCCTCTGTAGCTCTAAAACAAGGAACGTTAATAAGGAGAGCCACCAGGAAAATCTCAGAATTTCTTGGGCCTTCTCTACCCTGTCTGTTGCTCTTATCACCACTAAGCAATTGGAGATCTGGCAAAAGCTGGTTTACTCTAAGGATGGCTCAAATGAGCTTTGGTGATGGAAAATGCTTAAGAGGTTTTTTTTTTATTTAAGAGGTTTTCTGTGTCACATCAAAGAATAAACATCAATGGCTATGCAAAGTCTGAAGTCAGTTTAAAGTATATTTTAAAATCTTACTTCAATATGGTTTTGTGCTTTAATAAATATTTTAAAATATTTATACAAAATCCTTGGTCTGTAGGAAGACTTTTAAACTGCATAGGTTGAGACAGTCTGTGGTACAAACATAATAACCATCATAAAATGAACTTCTTAAGAATGCTGTTTCCACTACTGTTGTCATTATCTTAATTTGAGCCAGGATTTTAGCAGATCGTGAAAGTAAATGATTCTTATTTACTCCATTGTAGCATTTCTCCCACTGACTTTATAAAACCCCCCAAATATTACTTGTTTCTGAGGCCAGGATCCCCTTCCCTCTAACTAGATGAAAGTTTTGCTTGTTTTCCAAGTGGAAAAAAATGCAAGTGCCCTTCCTATTAGAGACTGATGGAAACATTGATAGCCTTCAATAGAAAACGTAATATTAGACAGTATCCTCTCAGCAGTGATTTTATCAAAGAAATCATCAGATAGAACCCCTCCACTACATAACTAAAAAATATTTTAAATGTCATATTATACATAAATTTCTATTTCAAGCAATTTTTACAGAAACTTAATATATTTCTCTAGAAAATGTGATTCCAGTTTTTTCGTATGTTACAGGGCCATTTCATTAGGAAAATTCATCTTATAGAGTATAAAATGTCTTCACTTAAAATGTGTTTTAGAAAAAGAGGTTAAAACTATCTGTGCCTATTTTCCCTCAAAGCCATAAAGAATTTTGACCATTCAGTTTATTTTGCCGCTTTACCAGTCTTCAACCTTTGACATATTACAGACAGGCAAATTATTTTGTAATATAATGGGTATGTTAAAATAAAATAGCCCACCAGCAGCCTGGCCATGAAACAGTCCCACAGGTTGTTCTAGGCCTGGCCCAGAGCTGGCTTTGTAAGAACTAGCCAAGCAAATGTGCCAGTTCATTTTCTAACTCCTGGAAAATTTAATTCCAGAACTGGCATGTGGGTGTTGCAGCTGCTCAACTTGCCTCAGAATGGCCAGATTTAGAGTCAACAGAGGAATAAACCAAGGGACATCACTTGTATTCCACACCACATTGAACCCTCTAAAGGAAGCCAAGATGATACTGTTATGCTTAGTTATTAATGATTAATACACGTTTACTCAACAGTTTGTGTCATCAGCCAGTGAATTCAGCACTCACTCCTGAAAAGACCATAACAATGGAACTCACCAGAAGATTAATGCTTTGTCTGTGCAGAATGTGTACAGCTGAAAAGTAGAGGAAGTTTCCTGACATGATTTCTGGCAACCGTGTATTGCAGAATTAATTGCAGTGAGGACTAGAACTCAAAAGTTGAGGTCTGAATCCAAAGTTTACCAAAGTTCAGGTATGTGAGTTTCATGAAGCCTGTCCAAAATACAAGCTCCCCATTAACATCACATTTCTAATAGCATTTCTAATAGCATTTCAGAACAGATCAGATGCAGGGATTGATTTCTGTTCCATTTTCATTCAGATACAGTTTATTGTTTTAAACATTGCTGTACATTTAGATACTATATAAATAGTAACAGTAACACTATAAACTGCAAAAACATGTCCTTTATGTTATTGTGAGACAAAGATAAAATAAAAAATCTGGGCTTAAACTGCGCTATTCTGATCCAAGCAGAGGTACTCCACTGTTTCAGTGGTTTTCATTGTCTACAAGCACAAAATGAATGGGTAAATTAACTACTGGCTTCCTGTTTCATCCAAGTGTGTGTCATCTTGCTAAATGCAAGAAAAATACAAAGAGAAGAAAAAGGTCTGTAAGATGTAGTAATTACAAGTCAGCACATATTATTTGAAATTTGTGATCTGAAATTTGTGGCCAAACACTTCAACAGCAGTGACCACAGTCTATCAGATATAAACATTTTCCCACCAAAAAGTGTCAGATGTTTGTAATTTGCTTTTAAGATTATATAGCAGTTATAAAATTTGCAAGAACGGGATCAGTGCTTAGATATGGTGTCATTGCAAGTACATTTGTTTAATTAGTTATCAGTAAATGGCTTCATTATTCAGTATCAGTAATTTTCAAAATTTGTTATCAGTGTGAATTACTGGTAACTGTTTTGATTTCATATCGCAACTTTTATTGTACCAACCCCCTCCTCCACTGATTTTACTTAAGTTTAGTAAATGGTTCTTTCTGGTGAAGTTTCAACACAAACACCCAGTGCAGAGTTTACTTCAATTCCTTTCCAAATATATTAAGATGCTGCTGTTGTTGCATGGTGTTTGCGTGGTTTTGTTTAGTTGGCTTTCACTGGTGTAACTTATCTGTGACATGGATCCCAAGTAAAATGTCTGCATTCAGGTGGGAGTCATAGAATCATAGAATCATTCAGGTTGGAAAACACCTCTAAGATCATCTAGTCCAAACTTCTTTGAACATCTCCTTAACTCCTAGACCATGTCTCGAAGCACCACATCTACCTGTTTTTTTGAACACCTCCAGGGATGATGACTCCTCCACCTCCCTGGGCAGCCTATTCCAATGGCTAATCACTCTACCAGTAAAGAACTTCTTCCTGATATCCAGTCTAAACCTCCCCTGGCACAACTTGAGACCATTACCTCTTGTCCTATCATGAGCTACCTGGGAGAAGAGACCAGCCCCAGCCTCGCTACAACCTCTTTTTAGGTAGTTGTAGAGAGCAATGAGGTCTCCCCTCAGCCTCCTCTTCTCCAGACTAAACAATCCCAGTTCCCTCAGGCACTTCTCATACAACATATGGCCCATATAACCTGGTCTTGAGCATATCTAGTGATTGAGCATCCATAATATCCCTGGGCAACCTGTTCTAGTGCCTCACCACCCTCACAGTGGAGAAAGTCAGTCTCCTTTACAAAACCGGCTAAATTAAAGTTCTCAGTAATGAGATCCACTACTGAATTTTCTGCTTGTTGCTCTTAAACATGGTGCCTTCCTGCTAGAATTAAGTCTTACCAATAGGACAGTAGAGGTGGATGGAGCTATGATTTGAAAAGGTAAGTAATGACTTTGAGTTCTTCTATTTTGTATAAGAAATTAGATGCCTTTGAAGATACGTAAATATTCACTTTGTGATAAAAGGAGTCACTCAAAATCACACTTACTTTTGAGTATTTTTTGCCATGGTATCAAACACAGAATATAGCTTCTGAATTCTCTGAATAAGCTGCACAGAGCATTTTGATAAATGTGTTTCTGTACACTAAGAATAGTTCCAATATATTAAATGTTGAACAACATAAAATTATTACTTTCCATTGCATTTTATTCAACACACTCTGGATGCTATTATGTTACATATGCTATATTAACATCTCATATATATGATGTAATATGCATAGCATCCCAGGTTTGAAAAATGAGCTATTCAGAAAGAAGGAAGGCGTAATTCAGACATTATTGCCTACTTGTGGTTATTTCTTCATTGCTGGGGACAACATTGATAACTACAAACTCTAGCCACTCTGGGCCAAACACTTTTCCCGTTACTCAGTTTACTTTCAGTTCCCTCTCAATAAATGTCTCCTGAAATGACAGAAAAATGTTACTATTTTATTCTATAGTCTATGTGATTCTTTAGCTGGACATTTTGGTACTCATGGCAATTTTTTTCAGTTGTGAATCAGATTCTTTCATTATTGTCTTTTTGTTTCCCGCACCCTCTGTCCTTGGTCTTCTAACCACTGCAGTTGCTGCTGTTGAAGACTGAAGTATCTCTTCTTAACTAGCAATTTTAGCTGGTGGTGATCAAGATGTCCCTCCTTTGGATAAGCACCCAGACAGAACTCCTTGCCCTCCCTCCCAATTTATAGGAATTCTAGTCTTTTTATAATTTTTTCCTAGTAGTTTTTTTCTCTTAAGAGACCCTTGAACTACTCATTAGGGTCTCTACTATAGCTCTCAGGATCACACAAGCCTCTCAGCCAGAAGCAGAGCTGGTAATTAGCTCAGATAAGCATAAATGAAAATTTTCATTATATTTTCATTTCCATCCCTCACATTCACATCTTAAGACTCAGAGCATTCTTGGGCACAGATCCTGATGTACCTATATAAGTATAATTATTTTGTCTTTATTTTTGTTCTTACACTACCTCTCTTCTTCATTTTTTTTTCCAATTTTTTAGTGGCCTATGCTGCTTCAAACTGTATACTATATATATCACTGGATAAATGCTTTTATATTATTCACTTCTGATCCCAGCATTGTGTATACACAAGATACAAGATGCCCCAGCACATATGCTAGGAAACATGTCCTCTGGTATGGCAGAGAGGCAAAAAGCAGCACAAAAAAAAAGATATCCACTTCACTACTAGCAACACCAGCCTGAAATAGTCCTCAATGACATAAAACCCAATGGCCTATTTCTATTTCACTTATAGCATTTTTGTTCAATTGTGTAGCCATGCACTTCAGTTACGTCTCAACTTACACTGACGAAAAAGAAAAGACATTTGGGCTTTAAAACTATATTTGGACCTATTTTTATGAATTGAAACCAGAGATTCCTTTGCTGTTTAACATCATAGAATAATAAAATCATTCAGATTGGAAAGGACTTCCTGAGGTTTCTAGTTCAGCATCTTGCTTAGAGTAGTGTTAGATGTGAGGTCAGGTCAGGTTTCTCAGGACTTTTCCCAGCTGTATGAAGAAAACCTATAAGACTGGAGCCTGCACAACCTCTCTGGGTAGACTGTTCCAATGCTGGACCATCCTTATAGTGAAAAAGCTTTTATTTCTAGCCAGTCAAAACTCCCATGTTTCAGTTTGTGACCATTGCCTTTCATTCTCCCACTACACACTTCAGTGAGGTGCCTGATCTTCCTGCAGGTATGGGCAGGCTGCTGTTAGATCCCTCAAAGCCATTTCTTCTCTAAAAGAAGCAGGCCCAGATCCCTCAACATCTCCTCCTAAGGCAAATTCTCCAGTCCTGACCATCTTGGTGGC